>CAEGAF010082379.1:0-19600 GCA_903067075.1 Micropoecilia bifurca | reverse complement strand
GTGTGTGTGTGCATGGTTGTTTGTCCTGTGTGTCTCTGTGTTGTCCTGCGACAGACTGGCGACCTGTCCAGGACGTACCCTGCCTCTTGCCCGGAACGTCAGCTGGAGATAGGCACCAGCAACTCCCGACCCCACTAAGGGACAAAGGGTGCAAGAAAATGGATGGATGGATGGATGGATGGATAGTAGGAAAATTATAACATATTTAGGCCAATGTGTTTGGTGATAATAAGGGATCCCTTTAAGAGAGCTCCAAAAGGAAAATGGAAAACTGTATAGTTTGTTTACTACGCAGGAGGTTACTGAGTTTATTTTTATCCACTTTGGATCAAAATAAACTCAGAGCAGTGAGTGGAACTGGACACGCCAAACCCTAAAGGTTATTGGTCAGTTTACTTTTGTTTATTTGGCAGCTTGGCACTTTTTCTGTAAGCTAAAAATGAATGAGCGTAGCTTTAACTCTCCCGTAGATCTAAGATGGTCGATTGAACCCTGCCTGAGCGTTTTGTCATATGTGTGGTTCTGGCAGGGTTGCACATTTCATGTGTATAGCCTGTATTTATGTAGTTTAGGTTTATGCTGGTTTTGTGTGACACGCACATGATCCGCGTTGGAGATGTGGCTGTATTCTTGGGGTCAGGTGCAGTGATAATTTTGTGCTGCTTAACCTCTGATAGTATCTGGCAGGCGGCCCTGTCCCCTACCTGACCTCTGGCTTTGCAGTGTCTTATGGCTTTCTTTTAATGGATTCTTCTTGACATTCAGATTTTACCTCATGGCTGCTTCTCTGCTCAATAATTTCCTGTTGATACGTGACTGATCATGTCTTGATATGTTTGCAGTTGTGGCATACATTTGTTGGTTCTCATTAACTTGCTATGTCTTGATTTAGTTTAATTTACATTCTTGAGCCGGAAAAGGGTAGAGAGCCTTCTCTGGGTCAGGGGGGTCATCCAGTCTGAAGTGGAGGAGTTTAAGTATCTGGGGATCTTGTTCATGAATGAGGGAAGAAGGGAGCGGAAGATCGACAGGTGGATTTGTGCAGCGTCTGCCGTGAAGCGGGCGCTGTACCGGTCCGTCGTGGTGAAGAGAGAGCTGAGTCAAAAAGCGAAGCTCTCGATTTACCGGCTGATCTACGTTCCTACCCTCATCTAAGGTCATGAGCTTTGGGTCATGAACGAGATCACGGATGCAAGCGGCCGAAATAGATGGATGGATGGATGGATGGATGGATGGATGGATGGATGGAATTATATGACACTATTCTGGTAAAGTCAGTACAAAATGTTTTGTAATCCTCAGAGGAAACGTAAATGATCCACCATATAAATATTTGTTAGTCTGGCATCATTTGTTGAACTATTACTTAATCTCACAAACTGTAACTGGAAATCACTGAGGCATTTATTCAACATCCTTTCCACATTTGAACCTAGATGTCATCACTTGCATGCCACATGACTTCAAGCAAACAATGAAGTGCTTGTTCCTTTCAAACAAATGGAAAATAATGTTTTTTTTTCTACCAGTTTGGGAAATTACCAAATTAAAATATGGGGAAAGCCATATGTATATATTTATGACAATTCTACATCAGGAAATGCCTTAGCTCTTTCAAAACAAATGACTTCAGTTTAGTGTTAATATTTTTCTCTGGCTGTATCCTTAGGGTGATTTTATCAACCTCGACTTGCTGAAGTATTTTTCGACAACCTACGTGGAAAGAACCACAGACAACTTATGTGAGATTTTACCAAGCCTTCATGAAAGGAGAAGATGCATTGGATCACTCCAGCAAGCTGCCCTGATAACTTCCAGTTAGAGCTTTTATTTTCAAAGAAGGAAGAGATGAAAAGAAGAGACAGAAAGCAAGTTTTGTCCACACAGACGTCATCTAGTCCTTTCCCTTGCGAGAGATTTCTCTCAAGGGCGAAGGGAACAATCAGTTATCTTGCATTCTGTAAGAATGCCTCTGCATTCTTACAGAATGCCTCTGCATTCTTACAGAATGCCTCTGCATTCTTACAGAATGCCTCTGCATTTTGGAATCCAAATATTTTGGAATTTTTGGATTCCAAAATTTCCATGTTTCAGTCCAACACATGTAACACAAATTATTAACGTATACACTCTCTTATTTTTTGGACCTGTCAAAAAAAAAAATTGCCTCATAAACTCAACAACTCACACAAATCATGTCTTTCTCACCTCTGTTTATGGTTCTGAAGTCAAAAGTGATGTCCAATCGTCGGTGTCTTAGGATTCCCCCTGAGCCTTACTACTTTCGTTTTAATGTTGTGTTTTCTTTATTTGTAGTTGTGCTTAGTTAATGTCACTGTGTTTTTGCATATGTTCTTGTGTTCTTCAATTTGCAGTTGTATTTAGTGGTTTGTTGAAGTGGTTTCCACTTCAGAGATCTGGGTTTGACACCAAACAAGAGTGTGTGTACTTTCACAGCTTATCGAGAGACTTGAAGAAGTAATCACAGGTGGATGAGTCAACCTTTCCCATGTTGTTTTTTTTAGATTTAAAGGATTAGGTTTAAAAGCCTGGTTACAGCAGTTTGAAAAAACACAGAGACACTTGCATCAGCCAGCTTCTCTAAAAACCGTAAACACTGCAACTCTGCAGAAAATGAATGGCTTGTTGTCAGGCTGTCGTTTCCGGCCAGGTAAAAGTTCCCACAACCATGTTGCTGCGATGAGAGAATTCTGTGATGTAAATAAATGAGGATCCAAACTAAAAATCTATTGTGTCAGCCCCTCAGCTTTAAATGAAGTGATCCGTGTATTTCGTTAATTGTCTCTTTTTCGAAGTTGCAGCTTCTTGAATCAGCTGGAGCCCAGCGTCGTTGTGCAGGAGGCTCCACTTCCTCTGCTTCTGGGTCTGACTCTGTGTTGTACAGCTGTGCACTTCATTAAACTACACTGAGGATCAATGGGTGTGTAATATTTTGTAAGAACTGTAGAATTGAAAAAAGCCGTCCCATCCTAACAATGTATTAAATATTTTAGGCTGTCAAGCTACACAAAAGCTCAACTTGATCATAAATTATTATATTAAGAACCAAACCAGTCAACTGTAAATGTTCGAAATCTTTATTTCAAAGAAACCAGTCAATAGAAACATACAGTACATTGATAAAAAAAATATTGTGAATAAACATTGAGTATAATTTTTATTCAGAATATTATATACACATTCAAATACACACAGTAATATGGAAAGTTTCAGAGTCACCATGTTTTCCATAACTACTGCATGTGTTACAGTACAGAATTCACATTAATATGAACTGCTCAAAACTGAAATTGTTACAAATAAACGTAAGCCACAAAAAGCTGTTTTTTTTTTGACAACTGACACGTACAGTACAGGATTACAATGTTTACATTCATGTCCCTGAAATGGTTAGATGTTCAGTTTTAGCTCAGTCATCAAGTCAGGGTTAATCAAAATCCTTTATATAAAAACATATTTGTTTTGGAGGAAGAAAAGTCTGCAAATATAAAAAAATAAAAGTAGCATATAAATGTGTATGCATATATATTATTAAAAGCCACATTGTTCGACATCTATTAAGCTTATATATAAACAGTGTACCCGTTGTCATAAACAATAAGGGAGCAAAAATCTGCTGGAAATAAACTCCAGCAGCCTGCATAGACTCTGATAGGACAATGGATCTGCCCGCAAGGCAAACAGAAAATATATAGTGGACTGGTGGGATAGCTTTTTTCACTGATTGAGCTTCACTTTTACCACTGTAGACATCAACATTGTAAAGATATATTATGATTTCAAAATAAAATTTCTTAAAATTGTGCCTCTGTCTCTTCAAGAACTCTTTCTGACACTCCTGCCTTTTGGGAGAATCAAATGCAGAGTTCCTCTAGTATTTACTTCTGGCTAATCTGAAGACGAGCGGCTGCTTTGTAATGCGGAAGCTCAAGTGCTTAAATCCTGAGCTTTGTTGTCGAGGACAGCGCTCGGTTCATGATGTAAAGCTGAAAAAAGTCAATTTTACATAATACTTTCCCCCTTTAAGATAAACACGGTGTGCAGATGAGAATACATTTCTACATATTTAGTGGCAGTAGTTTCAGTTTAAAATAAATCGCATCAGAATTTTGATGTAGTAAAGACAGATAAACTTTCCAAGTTACACGGTATAATGTGCATAGTAGTTAATTAGTTGTATGTGTAGAATATATTCAACAACAAATGTTATTGCTAGAGTAAAAAGCTATTTAAATCCTAAAGATTCTAAGTATAGACTGTATTTGCTCAGTTTTTTTTATTTTAACCCATGAATACATTTCCTGTGCTAATGCTTGCTTATGACCAAGTCTGTTTGCACCACTCAAAGAGTCGACTCTTCGTGGCGCCAATTCACAGCTGACACAGAGGAAAGAAAGAAATGTGTCCAAAAGGTAAAGGCGTGAAGTTATAGGGAGTAAATGTTGCTTTTTAGTTATTTTACATTTTAAAGTGCCTCAAATTGGACAAAAACTCATTATATATTGACACGTCAGGTCAAAAATTAAATAACTTAAGATATTCATTTGTATATCTGAGCTCAGATATTCTCTTTAAAAGATGAATCTATTTAACCTTGATGATTTACTTCCCAACAAAGAGTTTTTATTAGACCTAGGTAGAATTATTATTGGTTCATTTTGTTTATGCACAATTGTTTCCTGAGTCCCAGCCCAAAAAAGCAACAAAAACACCCCTGAAGTTGCTAATACGACTGGGAAAGCTGGAGCTTATTGCAGAGCCGTTTCAGTTTTCCATAAGCACTTCTAGCACTATTGGTGACTGGTTGCACAGCAGCACCAATAGTGCTATAAATACTTATTTGTAAACATATTCTTGTCTTTGAATATAGTTATGTGATTGTATTCCTGATAGCAGTTAGCACCAAAGCACATAACAAAACCCACTGCATTCCACAGCACCATCAACCCACTCCTAGCTCCGAATGAGACGAATCAAAGACAGCCGTAAAGATCCAGCTGGCATTATAAAGCTGTTCACATGGATCAGAGACAAAAACAGTCATTTGTGCACATAAGCTATCGCCTTCTACTGCAATCCTGAGACAAAAGTGTTGAGCAAAGTTTAAAAGCCATGATGCAGAGTTGGTTCTTTAAATGTGGAAAGACAGACTGGTTCTTGTGATCACACTGGATTAGCACTGCGAAAATGAGATGCAGTACACTAGCAATAAGCATGCAGGACCAGCCACTGGCAACCTACTGAGAACACATGAGCAAAGTGGACTAGAGAACTGAAATCGTGGTGAGTCTGTCAAAACATCATTAAACAAGTGTATATTTTTACACAGCTTAGTTTCTGAAAGGTATGGAATAGGTGTTCTCACGACGACGGGATGTTGAAGTGCAGCAGCAGTCTTTTTTTTTCCTTTACTCATTTTTAGGACACTGCTGTTCAGAGTTGTGACATCCAGAATAGCCAATAAAATCAAATGGGATATACACAAGACTTTGCTTTTACAAATGGTGATTAAAAGCAAAGTTCTTCCTATTACTTGCTTGAATATTCTCTCACTTATGTTAAGACTGCAAAAAAAAAAAAAAAAATACATAAATTTCATAATGAAAATGCAGAAAACTAGTCAGGTTAAAACAACAAAGTATTTCAAGGCAAATTAAATTACCGTCATTTTTGGTTTGTGCTCGCAGTTTTCCATCCACGCAAGACCAGAGGGTGGTGTTGAAATAATAGAGACCGCAGCATTGAAAACCTTCCTTCTTATTGTACACCTCCTTTTCATCCCGGGTCTCACAAGCCTGCTTCTGGGTGGATGAAGCATTTTTATGAAAGAAAAAACAAAAGCAGAAATATAAAGTTAAATTGATTACTGCAACGACGTCTTCAAAGATCTCCATAAAAGGTCAGACAGCTGCAGCTGATCCAAAACGCTGCTGCTAGTGTTCTCACTACAACCAGGAAGATGGAGCACAACACGTGTGTGTCATAGGATAGACTTCAAAATACTGTTGTTAGTTTGTAAATCATCTGGTTCTGTGCTAAATAATGTCTGAAACTCATCTGCTTTGTTTAGTAATAACTGGAACTTAGATAAATTTACTTGATGTACATATTGATAATGACATTTGATAGGATGTAAAGTGGATTGGCTGTTGCGTTATGTTTTTGTTCAGTAAAGCACTGTGAAATGCCTTATTGCTGAAATGTGTTATACAAATACGCTTAACTTATGATATAATACAATAAAATACTGGATTGAATCAGGTGCTGCATTGCAGTGTTGTCATTAGCATTTATTTATTTTTTTCTTTTTTACAACTACCTTGCTGATAAAAGTCTGGTCCTATTTTCTTGAATTGTGCCTCCTACATGTTTGGCTTTTCTGAAGACATTTTCATTTGCCTCAGCAGTAAAACAGTATACTTATTGAGCTGAATGGAGACTCTTAAGTTTGCTCAAGTTTAGTGTCTTTCTTAGGAAAGCAGACATTTCCCTGGTCCTCTATGAAAACGTTGACAAAATCACATTATGAATGAACAGCAGTCAGCCAGGAAATGGGAAAGTGCTTTGAAAAAGCTTAATCTCTACTTTGGTCTGAACTGGATCTACAAACACAAAAGGTGGTGAAATTTCAGTATCAGAATAATCAATTTAAACTTTACCTTGTCTGATTTTTTGGCCTCATTGACATGGTTGCCAACACTGCAGTTACTGGTAGAGGTGGGGGAAAAAAATAATTAGTATAAAATAGAAAAAGAACTAAGAATACTACAAAACCAAATTGAAAAATGTATTTTTTATTTTTCTTTAGAAATGTGTGGCAGTCTGTTAGGAAAGAAGATAAAAAAAAATTTATTTGCTGACAAACGTATCTGAAATAATGCATTGTGGGATATTTATTAATTTTGATAATTAAAAAATTATCAAACCTGTTTGGGTTAATTTAATGACTAATGCTTCATCAACTATAAAAACAGTCATTAAAAAAACAAAGAGCAGAGTGAACAAGATTGCATGTAGGATGAACAAGACAGAAATGTAAAAAAATAAAAGCAAAATATGAATATTAACAAATGTGAATGTTGTGCATTTTGTGCATTTAATACACAAACTGACAAACGTAGTTATTACATACCACTGATGGTTTCCAGGAAATGTGGGATCACATGTGAAGTTCTTCACTATAAAGTAAACATAACATAAATATTTAATATGAAATAAATATCATTTCACCTTGTGCTTCAATAATTATCAGTCAAAAATTAAATTCTCAGTGCCGTTGTGAAGCAATACCTTTTTTCTTTTTTTTTAATTGTTGCATCTCTGCATGTTTGGCTTTTCTGGAGACATTTTGACTGGCCTCAGCAGTCAAACAGTATTCTTATTGAGCTGAGTGGATACTCTTAGGTTTTCTCAGGTTTAGCTTTTTGTATGGAAGAAAATTCAAATATATATATTTTTAATTGGCTCTAGTGGCCTTAATTTGATTGTTAATTGACAGGAAAGTTGGTAATGAGAGATGGGGAAAAACATGCAGCAAAGGGCACCAGGTTGGGAATCAAACCTGCGACGGCTGCGTCAAGGACTAAGGCCTCCATACATGGGTTGTGCTTAACCCCTGTGCCACCACAGCCCACCCAAATAACTTTTAAATAGAATAAAACTAATTCCAAATATTTTTCACTTAAGAGGTCTGAGTGTATTTGCCATCTATTTTAATGGAACCAAAGCAGTCTCACTTTTAGGAATGCGGAAAAATCAATAAAGAGGATGAATACTTTCAGTTTCGAAAAATTATGATCTTAACTAACTGCGACAGACTGGCGACCTGTCCAGGGTGCCCTTGCCTCTCACCCGGAACGTTAGCTGGAGATGGGCACCAGCAACCCTCCTGACCCCATCAAGAGACAAGGGTGTACAGAAGATGGATGTATGTATGGATGGATGGATGGATGGATGGATGGATGGATGGATGGATGGATGGATGGATGGATGGATGGATGGATGGATTGACGGATAGTCAATTTTAAAAATGCAATTTGTTTATCTGCCACATATTATGCCTGTATTTAATATGATTTTATTTATTTGTTTGTTATTTGTGTTAATTAATTTAAGTGAATTTTTGCTGTGATCTTATGTCAATACTAAATGGGAACTGAAAGGTTTCATGTCTTGTTCCTCTGGGATATAGTTTGCAGTTGCATGCTACTCTGCAAGTGAGTATAAAAGTTTATGAACCTAGCTGGAGTGCCAACTAACACTCCAGCTAAGATGAGACTGGGTCTGAAGTTGCAAACTGGAAATGAATACCTAAAGTTTCTTGCCTACCATCAATAAAATAAAAAATCAAGAAGAATAATCTTTTTTACAAATTTGTACAAGAAATTCGAAACAGGGCCTAGTCACTTACCACAGCCTTTGTGATTGTTGAATTTCATCTGTATCCGAGGAAACATACCCTGGCAACAATTCTCAATTGAAGAGTCAAACAGTTTCCCATAGCAACACTTATGGTGAGGAGAAAGTCTCTCCAGCAGATTTTTAGTGCAGCAGATTTTCTTGCTTTCATCATAAGGTTCATAAGGTTCTGTTGAAAAGATCAATCTGTGAAACACTTAAATCTGTGAAACACTTACATGGTAAATGACCTGTATCTGTATAGACCAGAGGGCTACATTCAGTCATTCACCCATTCAAGCAGCTACTGGATGGTAGCCACAGCTGCCCTGGGGCACACTGGGCCACAATGGAACCAGGTCAGAGGGCCTGGTTCCTTAGTCACCCGACCCTCTGGCCACCACCAGCAGGCAAAGTGGGTGAAGTATTTTACCCAAGGACACAAGGAGACAGGGTTCCAACTGGCAACCCACCAATCACAAGATGAACTCCTATCACTGCCACCCCACCGATTTTACCTGGACTTTAACCCAGTTCGACAACAAAATCTCTACATAGAGGCATATACATATGGCTAAATGGAAAGTTTTCTGAGTTTGAAAACGTTGCAATACCTCTAACTTTACTACTTACCTTCTCCACAGCATATGGCATCATGTGAAGGTTTGGGTTTCACTTTTAGCTCACAGCATATTTCATTAAGTGGGTTGTACGCCTTCTCTCCACAGCATTGAGACATCCTTTCACTCAGTCCTACATTCAGGTTTTCTGAAACACCAAAGGTTCAATGAAAACGTATTCATATAATGACAAAAGACTCTGTTTTGGGGAGAACTAAACTGTCCTAAAGAATCCTCCTGTGTTTGTATTTAGTCTGGCTATGTTGATGCTACAATTTCTCCTTTTGAAAGTGTATAACTTGTCTTTATGATTGGATTGAAATGCCTATATTTATATATTACAACACATTGTAAAACCTCACATTCCTATCCAAAGTTTTCCAAAAACACTTCCCACCTCAATTCACCTCGCAATGCATTAATGACAGTATTAACAAACTGAAATGATTGGACTGAAATTTATGCTAAAATGTTTTCAATACAAATTGTAAACTGTCTTAAAAACAAGCCTTGTTAAATTAATTGTACCCCTTGAACCTTCCCTCTGTCTGTCACATTACACCAGAAACTTCCATGCATTTTATTTAAACGTCCTGTGATCTTCCAACACAAAGTAATGCATAGTTACAAAGAGGTGGGTGGGGTGGAGGGGGGCGGGGGGTGGTTTTCAAAATCTATCAATAATGGCAACATGAGGACAAGGAAACTAAGCAGGTCCCTTTTTATCTGAGGTTAAAACTTAATTTTGGAGGAAACCCTGTAAAACATCTGCATCAGGTCATTGTGGTTATGCTGCAGACTCGGGTTTCCTCTTCATGTTTCTGGAGCAAATTAGAAAAACTAAAGGTGTGTCAGCGCTAATCAAGCTTATATAAATATTTTTTGTGATTTAGCACCATTAGGAACTGGAAATATTTAATTGAAGAGCTCTCAGGTTTCACACTTTTCTGGTCTTACATGAAGTCATTACCTGTTCTGTTTCCTTTGGTTTTACAGCAAGTGTTGTTTCGAGGATTATACATTTTCCCTTCACAGTAGAAATGTGAGCAAGACTCACATGCCGTAGCATTTGTTCTGCAAAACATAAATAAGAGTAACAAATGTTACAACTGGTTGTTTCGTAGCTAATGTTATCATTTCAATAAAAATTGTCAAGTTGGTGAAAAATGTAGGACTTCAGTTGGTGTTTTAACCAACAGACTCTTGAATAAAAACAGTTTGGCATGATTAGCACAGAAGGTAACAATGACAGGTCACTTCTAGTTCCAACACAAAGAGTACCTGCTCTCTGCAATAGCTAGGAATAAACAATTATGGAAATCAGCCATTGAAATGTGTATCATACAACTGTAAAGACAAAAGCAAATGGCATTTATGATTTGATTAGTCTTCTACTAAAGTAACATTTAGTATACTGAGGCAGGCAGTGATACCGGGAGCTATATGTTATGATCTTAATGCCTCACAGAGCAAGATTTTTATGCTGATTTTTGTCCTGAATTTCCCTTCTAATGAAGCCCCAATTATTGAGATGGCTGTAAAAATAACCTTAAGATATTATTCTGTGCACTGTTCCCAGAAAACCATTTATTTGCCGGTTAACATAGCTACCGTCATCAGTTTTTCTCAGATTATCCGTCTCATATATTATCACATTATAGTGATAGCTCTGTTGATAGCTTTATCAAAGATATATTTTATAAAAGTTACGCACTGCTCCTTTAAGAGGGATTTTGACCGAGAGGGATTTGGAAAACCAGGGATATTCCACATGTTGGATTGTGTTGTTTTGCCCCAAGGACAAATGAAAACAAAACTTGTTGAATGTGGCTTGTAGCCACTCAGAAAGTGAGGTGACATAAGTACAGATAGAAAGTTTAAATAAGGGTGACAAAACAGCTGCCAAGACAAACCAGAAAGTCTGGAGGACGTCAGACTTTATGACTTTTTCTTCTGTTAAACATAGTCTACTAATTACCATCGTTGTTCTCTCCCACGCATGTTCGTTGACTCTGAACTCCTGCTTTGTGCGGAGAGGTTTTGCATTCTCCCTCAGTTGTGCACTATTCAGTCGTGATTAGTCCCTCTGGACTCTGCAGTCCGTCCTCAGTGAAAACAGCTCGCTTTCTCCATTGTTCTCCAGTGGGTTTTCTGTTACACTTCATGGTTACTTAATTATTGACTTAGTTCTTCCTCATTTTTTCCCAGATTGATGTTCTGTTGCCTCAAGAGGCATTGGAAGATTTCTTTGGTTTCAGTATTTAAAACAATCTGAACTAAATGGTACAAGTTGTGCATAGCTAAGGTTCTACCAACTGTACATAATAAATAATTTGAACGGCAATCTATCAGCATCCCCCATGTTGGAGGGCAGAACCTAAAAACTCAAAAACTGCGGCCTTTGAGGAGCTTCATCCTCCAGCGCTCAGCCCCCCCAGGGGTTTTGCACACCTGAACGGTTGTCATGGGAGATTAAAGGATTTCTCAGACATGCATGAAAGAATCAAAGCGACACTCCAGGCATGTTTTTGATGAAGGATTAACAGTATTACATGATGTAAAACTCAAAGACTCCGACTTCACTTAACACTGCCCCTTTAAACCTGCTCAGTGGGGCACCGCTGGGAAAGTTACTGTGTAAAAAATTAACATTTGGGTTTATTTAAAATGTCATCTAGGGGGAAAATGATGTCCATTTTTCAAGTCATATTTTCACCATGTTATTCATATATTTATAAAGGTCACCTTACCAGCCATGTTTTTCCCTCTCCAATATTGTTGTTATTGTTTTACTGCACTCTCTTTAACACCCACAGCACACACAGCACACACACAGCACACACACAGCACACACGCATACACTCGCATTCTGATGCATTTTTTTAAACTGTGCTTCCTGCTTTTGGATGGATGCCTGTTCAGTCTGCAACAGAACCAGGCTGACGGCTGTGAACTGGACTCCCGATCTGGACTATTAAGGATGTCATGGCAGCTGAACTTAGTTCTGTACCGATTCGGGAATCGGGAGAAATGCAGACAACACACACCTCACTGTCCAGACTGTGACTGGAAAAGAAGAAATTATATCCCTTTTCTTTTCGAACTAGTTTTTTTTGTGTGTGTGTGTGTGTGTGTGTGTGTGTGTGTGTGTGTGTGTGTGTGTGTGTGTGTGTGTGTGTGTGTGTGTGCAGCGCGTGTGTGTTTTTAATAAACACAGCAATACTGAGTGTTAGAATAAAATAGTTTGTCTCGACGATGCGAATAAACAAATAATAAAGAATTATAAGAAATAAACTCACGTTTGCGCAGATCTTGTTGCTTCCACAGGATCTGCAAGAAGCAAATGATTCAGGTGAACCTATGATCTAAATGGGTTTCGAACTGAATATCTTCAAACAATACAATATACTACGCATGTGAAGTAGCGCACTTCTTACATTTTTGGGAAACTGCCAGGAGCGCATCAAGTCAAAAGATCGCCAATATGTTGCAACTCACTGATAACAGATAACATAAACTGTCCCTTGGCTCACATCCACCGTTGAATTCAGCCTTTACGCGCCCACACAAAGGAACAGATTAGAAAGCAAAGCGGTTTCCAAAAAAAAAAAAAACAACAAAAACTCCGCAGTGAATCTCAGTACTTCTTCGATGGAGCGGAGCTGTTTGGGGTTTTTTGTTGTTGTTGTTTTCCTGCATCCTGCATCCTCTTCGAAGCGGGAATCAAACGCAGCAGCGGTCACCTTCTGGATAGCTGGCACGCATACGATTGTTCATTTTCTTGCAAATCCAAATCAGCCTCCATCTCCGTCCCGATCGCCTCTCCATCACCCTTATTCTCAAAGCTCTGCTCTCCGCAGGAGAGCGGCAGCTCCAACAGAACAGGTGCAGCGCAAAGCTCCTCCAACACCACAGCAAAGAGTATTTCCATTAAATTATCATAGGCTGAAGTGCACGTTGTCCCTCCCGTTTTGCCTCTGATGCTGGTAGTTAGTAGCTTCTGCTGAGGCGCAAATTGGCCAGGCGTTTGTCTACGAGACGCGCCGCTGCGCTCCTGGTGCGCGCCTCCCAAAAAACAAGCCTGGGGAGCGATTTACTCTGTTTGATGTGATGGAAAGGAGGTTCAGACTCCGAGCATCCACGGAGACCCCACCTCCCACATTGAAGTGTTTCTAAATATCTACTGTAAATTATGCTTACATGCACAGACCCCGTCAGATATTCAGTTAAAAAAAAGCATGAAAAACTTGGGTCAAAAGTTGCTCATCTCTAGGATTTAAGCTCAATATAAATACATACTCACCACAAAAAGTGAAGAAACCACATATCAGGAACACTGGAGGGGAAAAAACAAATCATAAAAATGTTCAAAGTGCACAACAGTGGAAAAAAAATCCCCCCAAGTCTTACCCAATCTGAGCTTGTTCAGAGAAAACATCTTTACCGCATCTGACCTGATGGTGTTGAGACCAGAATCACAAGGAGCCTTTAATAGGTTACCGTGAGAAGTCCCACCTCCTTTGATATATTCTAAAAATATGGCATTTATAAGCATGGAGTGTCTGTTAACCCCATCAAACCAGAGGAGCTTAAAAGGCACCGGTCCACCGAAACGCCCACGGAATGTCATTTATTGTGGTTATTAACCAGGTGTTGAATCACATAAGCAAGGTGTTGCTTATGTGATTCACCTTACTTATGAATCACATAGGTAAGGTGTTGGATCTGGGGTGGATTCAGCTTTTGAGATTAAGTAAGTTTATCTAGTGTTTTTCATTCATTTTTATTAATTAATTTGGTAGAAATCATTTTTAAGGACTATTACATTTTTCGCATTTCACCTTCTCATTACTTTTCATTTTGGATCTCTCAAATTTGACCAACTTTCAGCGGACTGGTGCGGTGTTGTGTGATATTTGTATTTTTCGTTTCTTTATTTTTCCTGTACACCGAGGCATAGTCACGATCATGAACCGAAATTAATTGTTTTTTTTTCTTTTTGCTTACCAGAGTAGTTTTCAGAAATGAACACGTAGGTAGTATTAAAAAAATGCCCACCTTTACCGCCAGATCCTCAGTTTGTGCTGATATCTCCGGTCTGCTCCTGTTTGCCCAATTAAAATCAGTTTCCTCCATTTCTCCTCACGCTTCGCCTTTCCGTTTTGATCTCAACAACGCCGTTACATCTGTGTGTGACACTGAATATTTTCTAAGTTATAAAACCTCTCGAAAGATGAATCATGCCACTATTTCCCAAAATGCATTTTTCCATCACTGCGCGTTGCTCCTCTGGGTACTGATGTGCCTGCGTGTAAAAAACACAGGTCAGAAGAAACACAGTTCGATTAATTAAGATGTCACAGTATTTACTCAAACGTAAATCCATAATTGGAGAAAATGCGCTTCTTTAGCATCATTACCTAATCAATTTTATTGATATGTCCTTGATATTGCTCCAAACTCCTGGACAGTTCCCCTGGACAGGCCCACAACCAAGAAGTGTAGTAAAATCTATTAATATTTGACAATTTTAATATATATATATATAAAAACAACAACAACAAAACCCAACAAAAATCAACTTTATGACATCACTATGTCTGTTGCTTTTTTAACAAGCCGATAAGGGTTAACTCCCAGAGCTCTATCCTGACACTTTCTTGCCCTCTCTCTGTCGTCCTTTGTGCTGCAACTATTATTATCCGAAATAAATGAGACAAGCAAATAAGCCAGTTTCGTCATCCCTCGGTATGAAATGTAAATATTATTTTTGAGACACTTTGCCCAGCTCATTTATCAAAAATGAAAAGAAAAATTGCACACCTGTTCATGGAGGACATAACAAAAACATTACATAATGATAGTAATTGTACACCTATCAATACCTAGCATTTTATGTTTTTTTTAATAATGCAGGACATCCAGTCAAATGTATTATCAAATCCAGGACTTGATTTTCCAGGACAAATTATCCTGCAAAATTGCAAAACAATGTAGTGAGTGTTGCATTTTCTTTAAAATATTTCTGCCTTTTTAATTACACCATACGCACCTCAGACTGATTGAGTATTACATTTAACTATTCATACCACAATTTCCCCCAAAATTGACTGCAAAAGAGGGCTTCAACTTTTTGGAGTCCTGTGTGAAATTTTATTATTATTATTATTATTATTATTATTATTATTATTATTATTATTATTATTATTATTATTATGGTATGCCAATTGTTAAAAGCACAGTTTGAGATCTTAATCTCACTGTAAAAATGAAATGTTGCTTATTGGGCTCACAAGGTCTGAAATGTATAGTAAAACAACTCTACATAAAATATATAGGTGAACAAAATTTATTCACTATTTGGCAAAATATATATATATTTTGCCTCCTTCTCACCCTTAATGAATGCATAATAAACAGTTATTCATCATTTATAAAATAGATACTAATTAATAATATTCATGAACTATCTATTAGACATCTATAAGAAGATCCTTATTGTAAAGTGGTGCCATTTATTGTCCAGTTAAGTAAATCAATGACAATTTAAGTGATTTGTTCTTTGCTAAACTCAGTCAACTAATGATGTACTGTTTCGTTTTTAGTCCATAATCAAAGCAGACTTGAGGCTGTGATAGTTGCCAAAGATGGATCAACAAAACTTAAAGCAAAGGCTGTGAATACCAAAATGTGATTTCTTTCCCCCGTCTTATACTTTCAGATGAATCTGCGAAAAAACAAACAAAAAAACAACATTTGACCATACAATCATACCAGGATATTTTTTGGTGTAACTGAAAATAATTTGGAAAAAGGCTGTAAAATAACAAGATGCTGAATATTTGAATCACTTTCTGTAGTGTGAAAGCTGGGGATGAATCACTAGGTTAGTTATTGGAAATCAAAATATCACCCTGTGGAAAACCAAACAAGTTGCTGAGGGTTCTCAAAATATCCAAAATATCATGAGATTACATGATGTAACTCTAACAGGGGCTTGAATTTAGCAGCTTGTCAAAATATATGCATGAGAGGTTCAATTCCTGTGTGCTCAAGGAAAATCTTGTTTGGATTTCATACAACTAGACCACTCCTGTCTCTTTCTCCCCTCACCAAGGCACACATTAGCTAATGAAAGACCGAGTCACTGCAGCTTGAGAGTTTTTTAATACATGAGGAACAAAAATTGGAAAGTGTCATAAAAATGTGCCCAACTAGATCTTTTGTCATAGTTCACTATTGGACCTCCTTGTACAGCAAATCCTTGCTGTGCTGCTGCATACTTTTCATCTTTGCTGCTTCCCAAACCACAAACTGCTACTTTTGATTCTCAAAGTTTTTTTTTTGTTTTTTTTTTTTAGAAAATGTGCACACTGTCGTAGAGTCCCACCATAAATGTTAGATGAGTCAGACCCTCGGGACCATAAGAACAAGGTTGAGGGGGAAATAACCCTTGACCAAAACAAAAAGACTGTGTCACCAAAAATGCCCTCTGTGGATCTGTTGTTACCATCTTGAGTCTCGTCCAACAACTGCTGCTTCATCTGGAATGTTGAAGATGGTGATGTCATACTGTAGCTACTTCCTGAGAACACTGGTGGTCTTCAGAATGAGGTGTGGAGGGCTCCAGGAGATTGTTTGTGTATTTTCTTGGACAAATCTTCTAACCTTTGGATATCCCCACTGACACCGTTGTAAGGCTTTCTTAGTTCGGCATGTCATGTTAACCTTTAACAACCTTTACAAAGAAATGTTTAAATAAACCAAAAATTCACCAAGAAATGACAAAAATATATATACAGATCAAATGCAATTTCAATGCAATATTGCTAAGCATCATTTTATACCATAAAGAAGTAAATTAAGATAAACCAAATCAATAAATAACCAAATTATTCTACGATGGTCATTTTCTTTCATTTCTATGTCCATATAGAAATTTTTTTTTTCTTTTGAATAACTTGTTAACTGCAGTTTGTTACCATTCTACACTGAAAAAAAGAAAATAGTTTAACCAACTTAACTACCGTATATTCCGCACTAAAAGGTGCATCTTCAATGAAGGGCCTATTTTAAAAATGTTTTCATATATAAAGCGCACCGCATTAAAGGCGTATAGAATAGACGCTACAGCAGAGGCTGGAGTTATGCTCTCCAATAGATGTCACTGCACTCAAGGAAATGTCAACAAAACAGTCCGACTCCGGTCAGCGAGGAGAGCCTTCCGGGACTGGGCCGGGGTGTGGCCAGACAATGGTCATCCTTCTCCGTTCGCGCACAGCATGTTCGTGGAGAACGTTGTGCTAAATGACCTGCAGACGACCTGATTCTAGATGGTCCGTAGGTAGACAGGTCAGTCAAACTTTATTAAATAGATTACAAACCGGAACCAGAAAATGAAGTCAGCGGCTGCTTACCGTAGTTGCTGGACCTGTTGTGGCTCAATATTGGTCCATAAATGAGGCGGACCGGATTATAAGGCGCACTGTCGGCTTTTGAGGAAATTGAAGGTTTTTAGGTGCACTTTATAGTGCGGAAAATACCGTAACTTGGTAACAAGTAACTCAATTAAGTTTATCCAACTAAATTTGACACATTTTAGTCAGTTTTACTGAAATCATTTAGTTTACTTCAAATAAAGAAGCAAACTAATGAAGGACCTATTTTAATTTTTTTGTTTTGGCTCGGACAGCCTTTATTTGGGAGTTAGACAGGAAAGTGTGTAATGGAAATGCGGGAAAGAAATCGAGCGTGTGTCGACTGTGTCCTTATGTGAGTCACACGCTACACTTTGAACTACAGCCCATATACACTTTTTAGAGTTTAATCCAAATGTATAAATTGCCAAAAAAAAACACATCTGGCAATTTATACATTTTCTAGCAATATTCTCAGATGGCCATCAGCAAAATGTTTTGCGTTTTAGCATGCTTACTGGTTAAAGTTTTGGGGGGAAAAAATTTCCCCAATTACATGCAATGTCGATAGCAATGCATTGACTTTGATTTATCCAAAATAAATTGAAATTGCCTGTTTTCTCTACAATTCTGGAAATATTCTTGGATGATCTTGCCTGCATGTTGTACATGATGGATTTCCTCATTCTGCTTCATGAGGGAAGGGCAGGGACAAACACTTGTTCTTCAAAGACAAGTCTTGAAAAAGACCTTGTTTACTATATACAAGATACAAGTTGACTTTATTGTCAATGTTTAATATAACACGGTGTAGACAAAAAACCATGAATTCATACCAAATTGAAGAGCATTTCCAAACATCTATGACAGAATTGCAACTAGTTTTGCTAGCAAACAGACTGAACTGAGGAGGTGAGCAGACTGGTCCTTCACAAGGAGGGGAGACTGGAGCTGCGGCGAAGGAGCTGAAGAATTGGATATTCTGTTTGGAAGACAGAGGGTCTCCAGCCTTGATAGCTAGAACTGTCTGACGCTCCCACTCTGCCTCCTGCAGCAGCTCCACCAAACTCAGGGAAGGGAGATGTGGATACCAGTCCTCCAGAACCAAATGCATCTTGTGGCGATGATGCTGAGTCATTTCATGGCAAAATACGGTTTTACTGCTGTCTTGACGTAATCCTTTATTGTTTACCATAACTCATTAAAGTCCCTTTCATAAATCAGGCTTGTAGGGTCCATGTTGTTGTTGATCTCTTTCGTCTTTATTTCTTTTCTTTTTGTGAACCTCACCGTTTCTGTTGGTCGGATCCTTCTGTCATAAAGTGCGGTTGCGCGGTGGTGAGGTAGACGCCATGGACCCAGGCTGAAGTGAGAGAAATGATGATTTAATGCAGAGTACAGAGAAGTCCAGGCAGCACAGGTGAGCATACAGGCAAGAAAACTCAACACTAGTAGCACTGACCATGAGGTAACGATATGAGACACAGGATAGACACGGCAAGGAGCATGGAACACCTTTTTGTTTAGTTTTTTTTACTTATTACTCTTATTATTTTAACAATATACATAGATTTTTTTCTTGTACTGTTTCTCTTTTTCTTTTCATCAATATATTGTTCTTGTTCAGTACTTTGGTGCAGTTTTCAACTTGTGCTATATAAACAAATTTGACATTGACAATCTAGGACAACATTGAGACTTTTGTACAGTCTTGGCTTGATTACTGCTCTGAGTAAGTTGTTCTTTCAGCAAATTATCTCTTATCGAGTCTATATTGTCAGCTAATGATTTATCTAAATAAAATGACAGTTATTTAAACAGTCAGTAAATCTGCTTGTATTTATCTGACTGTATTTATTAATTGTATTCAATCAATCAATCAATCAAATTTTATTTGTATAGCACATTTCAGCAGCAAGGCATTTCAAAGTTCTTTAGACAACGTAAAATGAAAAAAAAAACAGAAATAGACAGATTTTGTAAAAGATTAGAGAAACATTATTAAAAGTAAAAATTAAATGTGAAAACATTTTAAAACATCTCAAACCACGACATCATACAGGGGTTCTCAAACCTCAGAGTTTTAGCAGAGCGACATCATACAAGGATTCTCAAACCTCAGAGTTTTTGTATCTTACAAGGATT
>CAEGAF010082355.1:0-46373 GCA_903067075.1 Micropoecilia bifurca | reverse complement strand
CAAAGTATCTTTCATTAATGTTTTTATATACACTAAAGGCAGATTTAAGTAGACAGTTTTGGTGACCTATATTTCTTTCACACTTCCAAATTACAGTTGGGTGATCTCCATCAGCTTCAACAGTTTTAGTCCTTGTCTTCCAAAAAAGGAACATTTACAAAACTTCTTGTCTCTAAAAATTATTATAAACCTACTAATATACCCTGAAATGTTTTTTTCATTCATTCAATAAACACACATTGCATTTGATAATTATGCTCAGCCATGAATTAAAGTTAATATTCTGTCTCCAGGAGGTCAGACAATAATTAGCTCAAGTAATCACATTGAAGGTCATGCAGTCAGTTTCTCTTTCAGCTCCAATCAGTCTACAAAAGGTGTGTAAATCTTTACCAGCACAGAATTGATTAAACATGAGATTAAAAAATGTTTCTACCAAGCTGTAGCTTTGACATTTAGTGGATTTAAAATATCTCAGATTATTAAATAGTACAGAACTCACAGAGTGCCTTATAAAGATATGGATTTATTATTTTTTTGGCTTTTTTTGACCATTCAAAAGTCAAATCCTGATTCAAAGTAATACTTGTTGTAGAAACTCATAGCAGTCTATTCTGTCTGGCATTCAACATGTCAAACTCATTTGTTTTAAGCTGTCAATTAACTGTATATCACACATAACACAGAATTACTGTGTTCAAAGTGGTTTACCAAAGATGGCTACCACACAAATGAAAAGAATTAAATATACAGTCATTTAACAACCTTTAAGCAGATAATAAACCTACTTTTCATCTAGCCTACATTTCTGTTTTTAAAAATCGTTTTTTATTAGTCAGATGTAATATTCTAATTTAAAATGATTTCCTCATTTTAAATTAGAATCATCTAATTAGTGGAAAATCATCATAATTAATAGAAGACGTTGAAAATACCCAGCTGTGTGTAATTAATCTGTATGATGTATACCACACAAAAAATTGGTTTGGGAACTGAAGTCGTCTCTTTTTCAAGAGCTAAGCCAAATGATTCGGATCTCTGAACGGAACTGAAATTCCCATTACTAATTGAAACGTGTTCGTCACGAACAAAGATGTAAATCGTGTCAAGATATTTAACACCCTCTATTTAAGTTAGGTCTTCCTGGTCTTCCTAAACGTTTTAATGCAAAATTAACGATACTCTATTTTGGACGAGTGGGGGGGAAGCTGATATATAAAAAACAGGTTAACCCGAAAGCTAATGTAACACACAATAAGTTGTAATATTTGTGACCAGAATATTACTCAAGTACAAAGAGAATGGTTTCAACCATTTTCAAACTGTTAAATTTTACCTTTATTTATCTGATTTTTTTTCATTTATTATTATCATTTTTTTTAAGTTTTAAGACCGCCTTTCGGGTAACGACGAATAAAACGACCGATCGACGATCAACCAAGGCAGCAGCAGGGAACCATCTTGTCGCGGTTCGCCTCCGCCTCGGCTCCCATCCCTGTCAGCTCGGCTTCAGTAGTTTAGCAGGCTAAGTACGCAGAGAGGAGGGCTGTTCCCCGTCTGCTGCTCCGCACGCCGTCAGCACACATTCCACACCATGGCTGCCACGGACGTGGACGTATTTTCGGTAAGCAAATGTCTCTACGCTTCGTGTTTAGTCCCGTCAGCGGAGCAGTAAACGGTAAAAGTGCAGCGTTTTAGGAGGAGAACTTGGCTGGTTGTCGTCGCTAAGCCTCCCCCGCTTATGGAGCCTGTTCATCAGCGCCTGCCGAGATGGTGGAAGTGATTTTTGCGACGGTGACTCAGTGGGTTTGTCGCTGTTAAGTCTAATCAATGTGGCTGCAATTTGTACCTTGCTTCTAGTAATATGTTCATTTTCTACCCATGCATGTTTGGTTTGATGTGCGTTAGTGTTATGCTAACATTAACAGTTCAATGAAGTGAGTTCAAACGGATCAGCAAGGGAAGAGAGAAACCGACACTGTCAATGTGGATAGTTGCAGATGAAAGTCCTCCCTGTTTTATTATTTGCTGCTTTGAATTGTGAATTGTTTGAACCAGGTAAGCTCAAAATGCTTTCACTGAATCTGTGCACATAACTTACACAGAGATCAGGTATGCAACTTAAAAGAGAGACTTCATATTTTTATTTAAAGTACTGGCATTAATCTCATAATGCTCAGATTACTTACCTCAATAGTCCCAAATGTTAAGCATAAAGGTCATGTTCATTGTTTCCAACCTAACCCTGAATGTTTTAGATGTTTCCCTGCTTTAACACACCTGACTCAAAGGTTTCTGTTCAGCCAAACCTCTTTATGAGCCATTAATTAAAGTCAAGTGTGACTTGAGAACCAGGGTTGAGAAACACTGCTGTAGAAAGTGAAATTAATTAATTTTAAACAACTTTAGGTAAAGTTTAAAATTAAGTTAATTGTTTTTTCTTCTTAATTAACTACACACCTTGTTTGTGCTGGAGAAGTATGTAGTCAATCAAGTCACTTGATTTTATTTTGTATGTTTGTCTGAAAATATGAACACCATTTGAATAATACAGAAAGAAAAAGCTATTATAGGAAGAAGTGGGAAAAGTTAAGATGTGTGTGTATAAACGTTTTTTGTTGTGAGATCAACTGCTGTGCTACTTTTAGTTCGGACTTTGTTTCAGTTTGTTCATTTGAAGCAATTTTCTGTTTCTATTTGTCTACGTTTGCTTTCCGATATGCAGACACACCAAAGTTTGAAATAACTATGGCTTCAAAACTGCTGAAAATCTCTTGTTATGCACTGGAGTTATCTTGGACCTTATGGAAGCACAGCACTGCCCCTCCTCTACTGTTTGTTGTGCACTGCTGGCCAGCTGGCTTAAATGAAGACTACAATAATGGTTGTGTTGCTTACAGGAACGACAAATTCAGCTCAACATATTCTGGTTTGAAAAGTAAAGTAGTCCTTATTAACCAGTAGGGCTGTGTAATATTGATATCACGATATATATATCGATATGTTCTTTCCTAGAAAAAAATTGATATTCATCTGCAAGTATCATAACATCCAACTGTCACCTTGTTCACTCACTGCTTGCTTCGCATCAGGTCATCAGGCTTCGAGTGATTCCTTCAGATGTTAAGTGACAAAGTTAAAAAGGTATCAAACTATTCAGAGCAGGTACTTGGTTCACTTTATTTACTTTATAAATGCATGTCAGCTACAGTTTGGACTGTTTCAATTAAAAGAAACATGTTTTCTCACCACTTCTGTGATTCATTTTGTCCAACTGTCGACCTTAAGTCTGTGTCCATGTCCAACCAGAGCAGGTATTCAGTTAAATTAATTCAATCCAACTCTATAACAACTCCATAACAGTCACAAAATGCCACCAAAATCACTCTGTTCCTCTAAAATCTTTCAGAAAATCACAAAAGTGTATTGAATTGTATCACTTTCTGAATATCGCAATATATATCGCATCGTGAGCAGAATACCGTGTATCGTATCATGAGATTATTGTATCACTACAGCCCTATTAATCAGCTAATCTATCTTGTTATGGCTGAGTTACTGTACAAGTAGCGCAACAGCAAAAACATGCTCTGACCTGAACCTTCAGAATTGCATAAAGACAATTACTAAACCCCTCCTGTTTAAAGTTGCCTTTCATCAGGAGTAACTGGAACATTGATCAATATTTTTAATGCATATTAGCTTGATAATTTTGATGATGGCATTTGACACAATGTAATGTTTATTGCTGGTTTATAATTGATAAGTGTACAATGTTTTTATGATGTAAAGCACTTTGAACTGCCCTGTTGCCAAAATGTGCCATACAAATAAACTTGTTCAATGCAACCAAAAATAGCTAGGGTTTATTCTATATTCTTTCCAAGTCATTTTATCAAAATCAAAGTTATGAATAAACTGGTTATGAATAAAATAACTGAAGCTGCATTTATCGGTATATATTTTATGTTGCATCTAGTGCAGGTTTCAAACATATTTGGTGGTGATAATTTTGTTAATCTAAATAAGATATACGGTACTTCAAATTCAAATTTTTTATAAACAATACGACAAACTCACATGATCTGTCAGTATCTTACAGAGTAATTTGTACTTATTCATGCACCTAAATGTAATTTGCATTTAAATCTAGTTGAATAAAAGATACGGTAGTAGACATGTAAATGTTTACTGTAAAATTTTTCCATGCACACTGTAACCGTAGGGACTTAACACAATCCTCCAGTAACGCATTGTTTTCCATTGACTTATAGATGCTATTGAAACTTTTCTTCAGTGACACAAAAGAGAGAAAAAATAGATTTCATTCTTTAGATTAAATGATTACTTGGTATTTTTATGTGTACAGTGTGTAGATATTCTAGTCAGATGCTGAATCACTCAGCCTTCTTTACAGATAACAGTAGATGGACATATTTTCAGATTGGGTTGGATCTTGTTTTACATGGATTGTAATAATGAGCGTTACCAGTCAGGGGTGACCCAATGGAAACAGCAGTAGGGTGGGACAGCTTATAGAAAACACCAGTAACACTGTAATAACAGCAGCAGAGAGAATTTCATAGAAGAGTGGCCGGCGCAAACGACCGGGATTTAAAGAGTGGGGATTAACTTTTTTGGCAGATGCTTGAAAAGGTTCTTGAATTGGACAGTAAGCAGCACAGAGATCCAGGGATAAAGAGATTAAGTTCACACTCCGGGCAACTCCTACTGCTTAGTGGTGCAACACGTCGCCACAGAAGAAAGGAGCCGATCCAAAAAAAAAGAGCGATAACCCGATATTGCTCAATTAGTACTTTTTAATTTAGGTCCAGCACTTGTTCCAGGAGATCTAATGACTCTCTTGGAATACAAAACCAGAGGATTGATTGGAGGGAAATGCTGAGAAAGCAGGGGAACAGGCCAGAGTTTGCAGCTGCCTGACTGACTTCCTGTCTGACTTTGTGGACGAAGTGAGACCACATCGAACAAACTGTCATGCCCTCCTGCCTGGCCTGGCCTGACTGCATAAAGCGAGGGCTGTTAATTATGTGAAGCTATTGATAGAGACATGCGGCTTGTCAGACTGTAGGCCCGCATCGACCCCATCTGATGGAAACGGCAGCTTTGGGATGAATTTCTGAGCAGGATGTACGGGAGGCGATCGATTGAGCCCGACTGACCAGTAACTTTTACTGTTTTCGTTTAGTAGCGGCATCTGATTGTGCATCGTATAACTGGTTACGTAATAAAATGCCCCACTACGTATCCAGCATGTACAGTGCTTGCTGACCATGAAGAGCCTCGCCCTGGAGTCTTGCATGCATAAAATGAAATTAGCTTCATCGAGCGCTTAAAGCAAAGAGACAAGGAACAAGGAAGTGTTCATGTGTGTTTTACTGTGAGGTCCATTCTGAAAACTCACTAGTTTTATGCACCAAAACAAGTGGAAAGAAATTTGCTGTATATTTCAGGTCTGATTGTACAACAGATACTGATGTTTGTGTTCTTGGCTGCATAGGAAATGTAAAATCCAGAGGTTTCCTGAGGCAAATTCATCAACCACCATAACCTTGATGGAAAGTGACAGCCCAGATGTAGCGTCTTTAGTGATGATGAGTACTTACAAATCTAAAGAAAACTCAGGAAATAAGGCCAACATATGTCTTAATATAATGTTTGGAAACATTTATTGTTTTATGATGTTTCTTCACCTGAGAAGTGAGATTCTGTCTGCTCCCATCTGTCCCATCATTACTCAGCTGTTTGCATTATTGATGCTTTTGTTGATTTTTATCTGCCTTTAAGCAGGAATAAAATCCCTTTTCTTGGTTATATGAATTATTTCTATGGTGCTTTCATTTGTGTGTTTTTAATTATGAAAAAAGTAATCTGCAGGTTGATTGCTTATGTAAGCAGTCTCTTAAACGTGAGACTGTAAATAATGTAACCTATCGATTATTTTTCATGCTCTTTCCCTTGAAGACTAGCAGTGTGTGTATTTGCACCAAAGATGTTCTTTATGAGGCCCTGCAGTGTGTTTTAAACTGTAAGCATGCAGGGTCTGTGGACTGTGATATTAGGAAAATATGATCCTAATGATGCATTGATTGCTTTAAATGTCTATAATAATTTTCATTTAATTAATTTGCAGTGAATTTTAGTAGCTCTTGGCGATTTTGCTGATTGGAATGTTGATATTTTGGATCAAAACCAAATAATAACTGAGAAATAAATTTGTCATTGAAATTTGTAATAATTGTTTGTTTTTGAGGAAATACAATAAATTCTATCACATTGGTAACAGATTTTTGAATCTTTTATTAAAAATGCATTATGATGTTTGATTTACAAGCATATAATTTTGTACAGTAGTGCATATATTTGTTGGATGGACTCTTAAACTTGAGATGCTAAAACTCCCAGTGTGGTGGATGAAGATGAAGAAAAACTTGTTCCTGTCTCTGGTTTCCTGCTTTCTTCACTTCTCTCTTGTCTTTTCTTCTCTTCTGTCCCAACTCCTTCAAACCTCTTGTCTTTTTTTCCCTATTTCTTCATTCCTTCTTCTGATTCTGACTTTTCCAGCTTCCATATTAAAAGTCTTTTATTATTCACTATAAAACATGGGATCACTACCTCTGTAGTCTGGAAAAGGTGGAAGGTTTGGGTGAAAGTAGGAACACGGCATCATATTTTCCAAAAGCAAAGTGTATCTACCTCATGAAATCCTTTCCCCTCTGTCTCATCACATCTGTGTATTTTTTCCTCTCTTCCTGTTGGCATGAATAAAGCGACTCTATGGTGATACAATTGATGTGCGTGAGTGAGAAATGCTGTAGAGAAACTAGTTTTCATTCCTTTGTTGTAGTTGAATTCCTGACGTTGAAATCTCAACCGTCAACATTTTTTGCCGTTGCAACATCACTACTGGCCCAAGTATGTACAGGAGGTTGATGGCATGCATCTCTGAGATGGGTAGGTGTGGTTAGGAGAAACGTCAAGGCAAATAAAAAGTGTTGCTCAATGAATTCATGATTAAAAAAAAAACTGTCTCCTACTGACTGAAACTATCCAACAGCCATCAGACAGGAAAAACCAGTCAGCAGCCACTTCATGTAAGCAGCATAGCCTGTAAGTGTCGGTTTGTTGTTGAGGTTACCATGTGGTCAGATCCCCTCACAAAACCTAAATTGATTTATAAACCCAGCGCTTGGTTCAAAAGCCCTCAAACTGACATTTGCACATTCTCAACTTTCTAGACATAATTCATTCTTCAGAAACTCTTATGTGCGTATTTATAGCTATAGAAAGGTTAGATTTTCATACTTGAGATCACCGTTTCTTTTTTTCCACTATCAGGTCAACAGTCGGTTTCTGGTGAAATCATGGTTTGGCTGGTAGCATTTTCTGTCAGACGGCAAGTCAAACAACACCAGACTTATTCAAACTTATATTCATAGAGACTGGAAGGATGAAAAAGCCCTGAAACAAACATGCATGTCAGCAACTATTGATACAAGTTTTTGAAAATGTAGTAGGAAAACATGACGGTTGAGTTCAAATTGTGCAAAAAATCAACACAATCACACTCAATGAGCATGAGCTGTCAGATGACTCAGACTCTGTCTTATCAAAAACGAGACAGTCGAGGCAGGTATGGACAGAGGGCTGGAGGTGTAAAAGATCACCAAAATAAAGTAGTGACTAAAACAAATGGCATCTAGAGATGCTGATTGATTCACTACTGTTGGTTTATATCACCTTGTCAGTTATTATTGCACTGTTATTGCATTGTTTGTCACATTTCTCTTTGCTGCTCTACAAAGGCTGAATGAGTGTGGGTTAGGGATATATAATAAATCAGTATATAGCGATAGATGTGATCAACATCAATATGTCTGATAAACTGTTCGATGTTTTCACTGAACTCTGATCCAGAATCCCACAGCATTCTGGGAGATGGAGGCAGAGGAAAGACTTTAGCCATTCAGTTTGTTGGTGACATCAACTCACTGACTCACTTTTTGGTCACTTAGCAACTCACTCACTCTTTGGTTACCTGGCAACAACTTGCTGAGTAACTTGTGCAGTAGCAGTTGAACTTTTCACCCGTGTTCCTCGTAACTCCTTAAAAACAAAAAACAGCATAAAGTGAAAACTGTGGATTAAACGGAAAAGGTCTTGCCACCACTTTACCAGTTTTTCAGATATTTAAAACAAAAATAAATCAGTAATAATCTATTATTTATATAAATCCCTTATCTTGATTTCAGTTCAGACATATTTAACAGTATGTTAAATATACTGTTATTAAAAATATACTGCTAGTAAAACAGGTATAACATTACAGTAAGGTTGTCCATAGTAGCTGTTGAATATTCGACTGATTCAATGACAAAAGGAGTCTGGTGGATTTTATCAGATTAACTTTAGTGGATTAAGAATGAACGAATAATATGTGCTAATACATGACAGAGTAGGAACTCAGCTAACATGCTAACAGCTCATTTTCAGAGGGAGAACAACTCTTCTTCTTTCGTCAAAAAACAAACAAAACTCCAGGCTCCTCTACCAGTTCCAGAGCATCATGGGATACGCAGTACGCTTTGCCAGATATTATGAAATGGCAACTAAATCTATGAAACAATTGCAACTAAAATAGTTGCATTAAATTATAATATCACAAATAATAAGTCCTAAGCAAATTCTAGTTAAATCAAAACAAATTCTCAACAGTAGCTGCTACACCAGCAGGTACAATGTGAAGCTAAATCATTGCTTTAATGGGTATTATTCACTCTTCATCAAATACCACTCAGAAAAACAGCACAAGAACTGACAGTGTATTCAATACTAATACAAATACAAACTTAACTGGTCAGGAAGGCCAACAGCAGCATGAAAGGACTGATGGGAGATGTGCAGCAGTGCCTTTCTTCCAAATTAATAAATACATAAAAATTAAACGCCTGACTAAAATCTCCCAAAACCTCAACTTTTGGGATGTAATTCGACATGGCATGTCTGACCCAAAGGCATCAGAAAAATCACCAGAAGTGTATGATATCCACAGTGGAACACGGTGGTGGCCGTATCGTGATATAGGTTTAGCAGAGGGATTTTATGGCTCAAAGTGAATCCATGCGTTCATCCAAACTTAGAAAAATTACTTTTTGGAATGGCTTAATCAAAGTCGAGAAGAAAAGCTATGCTAAAAGAATCCCACCAGAGAGGACCGAATGTCAAAACTGAATCAAAATGTGTTTCAAACTAGTATCTTTTAAAAATGTTTCATTTTCCCTTTTTAACAGTTGTTTTTGCTGTTGAATTGAACAGGATAGTTCTCACTCAAAGTTTTGAGATTATTCTCAGTCTCCTTTTGTCCACTTTACCTCTTAGTATCTGTGACCAAAAAAGATCTTTTTAAACTGCATGTTACAAGCCTACTGTGCTGTAATAACATTGCACTAACTAGCCCATAATGTGTGCGCCTCATTTGGCTCTAAAGCGTCTTGGGGCCTCCTGTGCATCCGTTTCCTGTTGGCCTGGTGATACTGTGAGCGTTGTTGTCTCGTCACTCTGGGACCTTAAACCAGAAGCTTCTCATTCCTCTCATGCTTCGCACCGTCTCTCTGCTTTTCCTTTGTCTGTACAGCTCGGATTCTTCATAGTTGGTCTGATTGTAACTGATGGTTGAACATCCTGTGCTTCCTGGTGATTCTTGTGGTGTTTAAGTTATGCTTCATGTATGCAGAGCCGACAGGCTTGGTGTTTGTTTGAACTTTGTGTACATTTTGTGGGTGCAGCTGGTTCCAACAGAGGGAAGGGTTTTACAGTAGAGTAATAGGTGATATACTATATAGAAATACTGGATTTTACCTTTGGAGGAAGTAATTTGGTGTTTTATTGCTATTGATGTGGAAAAAGTGAAGGATCTTGGACTGTTATGATTTAGTCCAGTCTTGACTGACGTGGTTGAGTCCCAGCTGGAGGGCTTTGTGTCCACGTCTGCACTTCTGTTCAGTCTGATCCCAAAAGATAACACTTTTGGTTTTGGTCAGCAGGCTCAGTTTGGAGCATTCAGTCACAAACCCAGCTGTGTGTGTGTGTGTGTGTGTGTGTGTGTGTGTGTGTGTGTGTGTGTGTGTGTGTGTGTGTGTGTGTGTGTGTGTCCACAACATACACTACACAGTCGAGCTCAGTGTGATTCAGCGTAGGAGGTTAACCCTAAATTATCACCTGAGTCATTTGTTCTTTTCAGTTGTACAGTTTCTCTGTCGCACTTTGAGTTTGGAGCAGGAGCAAGATTTAAATAGTGTCTTACCTGTTCATGGCTGATTATGGCTCCTTTAAAAAGTTTCCATACCTCTTGAACTTTATATCTTTTGTTACAACCACATGCTTCAGTACATTTTGTTTGGATCTTTTGTGACCAACTCACCGGGACTGAAATTATTTCACAATATTCTCTCTAAAAACGTTGAAACTCGGTAGTGTATATATGAAGATCAGTTATCAAATCTTGCCTCATATTATCAGTTAAGTTTAGGTCTGGATTTTGAACAACGTTGTAACTTTTTTGTGTTAAATGTTAAAAGTTACAAAAATTCTAAAGTGTACAAGGTTCTCACCATAGTTTGAAATGGTAGCCAATGTGCAGGGATGGTGTAATTGTTGCATACCGCCTTGTGCCCACTTCAGTGCGTCAACTATAAACCTATCTTAATCTGTCTTTAATGTTATTGGTGTGTAAAACAAATCCTATTTAGGACTTATAGTCTGGTGGCCCGCCAGGCTTATAACACTCTGGGAGAAACCCTGCACCGGTTCACTACGGCCCTCCCAAAGTTACTACTGGCATTCTTAGTAATTCCCCCATCAACTGTTTCCTTACCTGAGCTGTTGGTGAAAGTGGACAGCCATCTCTTGAGATCTCTTGTGTGTTTTCAGATGTAATTATGTGCTTTCTGCATCTTTATTCCTCACCTCTCTGCTGTGCTCCTTGGTCTTCATGATGCCCTTTGTTCTCTAATAAACTTTTAAGACTTTCAAAATGGCTGGATTATTCTAATATAGCCTATATGGATTTACTAATTCAGAGACTTTGGAAAGCAGCTTGGTTTTATTTTGGGGTACCACAGCAAAGGATACTGAGTAATAAGTGCAGCGAGTCCCAGTTACCGTAAATTTATACTTTGAGCCATCCAGACTGAGGATATGAATTAAGATGAACAAAAAAGGAAGTTTTATTCAGTTTTACGTGTACTGCGTTTTTAAACAAATATGCTGATGGAAGCATCGTGACATCCTTCATATAGATAATTTCCTCTGTAAATAAAGAGTTATGTAACTTCTCCTTTTTGAAACGTTCCCCTCATGAAGCTTCAGTGTGATTGGACTGGTTTCCTTCCAGGCATGGTAGTAGAGCCAGCAGCCTCTCTCTCCTCCCTTTTGCAGGAATCTTAGTATCTCTGCAATGTTCAGCCAGCTAGCTAAATACCACAGGAAAACATAAAGACTGTAAAACAAGCTCTTAGTTTACAGTGAGCAACAAACAATGGCTCCTCCTCATTCCTGCAGTCTTTTCTTGGGTTTTTGTTTGTGTTGATGGCTGCAGTTAATTAAATTATGGAGAATTCAATAGCTTCCAGCTGACGAATTTTCTGCTTAACGAATAACTGGAAATGTATTATAAACTTAATGCCTGAGAAGAATTTATCAAAGATTTATTAACAAGAGTTTAATTATTGAAACAAATCTGCTGTTAAGATTTTGCAGCATAACAATTTCTTTTGGTATTTTCTTGTGTAAAAGTAGTGCTATAAATTTTGTGCTTCTGCTCAAATAATCTTTTCTGCGCTCCATTTTTTTCTTTATTCACCCTAAAACCTGCAGATCCCTGCTCTCCCATACTCTGCTCATCCTTCATTGTGAACCTCAGTGAGGTCATTTAGTGACCTGGTGTGTATTGGAAGCCTGTCTCCACCCCCCAGCCGAATGCTTCGGTTGCATTCAGCTGAGTTCTCGTCTTTAGGCTGCTCATATTGAGTGACATCAGCCTTCAAGTATGCAGCCCGTCGTGGCTGAGCCAGGCGGGATTGGGTGGCTGTGTTCATCTCAAGGTGCAGTCTGCTCTCTCTCGACCGCTTCAGTCCAGATAGACGATCAAACACTTCCAGCAGTTTTACCTGCCAGGTTTAGTTTGTTCTAGATTAGAGGTCTTTGTCCGTTATGTTCTGGGATGCCCCTATAGACAACAGTATATTGGTTGTGGTCTCTCATTTGTTAAAAATAGCATGGGTAGCTTAATAGAAACCTTAATGGATCCCATAAGTATGAAACTCTTCATTTTTGAGGGTTTTCAACCATTCTCTGTTCAAGAGTCTCTTGTCCCTTCTTGTGGGAGATTATTCGCGCTCATCCCTGCTGCAGGCGCCGATTAACTAAATCTCGGCACATATAACTGATGGTTTTTACATCTGCACACTGAGCAGAAAATCTTTGATGTTGTATAGAAAAGTGAACGTGTCTTTTTCCTTTCAGTTAATATATTTGCCATATGTTTTCCTCCTGACATGCACCAGACGTCTAATGTTTTATCTCGTGTCTTCCAGAATGAGGAGAAACGTAACCTCAGCCTGGGCGGCCATGTTGGATTCGACAGCCTCCCTGACCAACTGGTCAGTAAATCGGTCACACAGGGTTTTTGCTTCAACATCCTCTGCGTAGGTGAGTAACAAAATGTGTTTGCGTGATGATGAAGTGTGAAATATTGGATGTGCTGTAGACATGGTAACCAGTGGAGATCTGGTGGTGGAAACGACCTGCTGTTGGAAAAACAGTCCATAGACACAATCACGTCCAAGAGCTTTTTCATGTTTACTTTAGACCAGTGGTTCTTGACCTGGGTTCGATCGAACCCCAGTGGTTTGATGAGTCGGTCTAAGGGGTTCGGCGGAGCCTCTGCCGCGGAGGTAAAGACACACTTGTGTAAAGTCGTGATGACGCCCCGCTTTGCCATCACTTGCTGCGGAGAATCACGTTACATTGCTTAGCCAATCAGTGCTGCGGAGGAGCTCTGATTGAAGGAGTTTCACTCTCAGCAGGGAATTTTAACTTGTGTCTTTAATTACTTCAGCAAAACTCACTGTTTTTACCAAATTCTATAGTCTAAATCTGCTTCTTAGTTGCATCTTTTTGGGGTTCTTACTGCCTCTAGTGGCGTGGGGGTGGTAACACAGCTAATATAATTACATTACTAAATCTGAATACTGCAACGTAGGGACTGGGGGGTTTCGGTACCTCAAAAAAGGTTAAAAACCATTGCTTTAGATGTATGAAAATAACAGTGATTACAGCCAAAACTAAAACAAAATTTGAAAAAGAACCTACTGGACATAATTTATAAAATAACAAATTCTTGGTAGTGAATGCACTGATCAGAAATTATTGGTCGATTTCCAATCTAAGCTTTTTGTGTTGTGTTGAAATAAGTCTTTTATATTTTAAATCAAACGTGGAGATGAATTTAATGACTTGGTTTTGATTTATCTTTACCATTTTGATTTACCAATAGCATGCATGGCTGGCATTGCACAACAGTCTGTGTGCATCTCCTACAGAATTTTATCTTCACCTTGACTAATAAAAGGCTGCCCACATTTCCATGATGACGGGATGAAACAGAGTTAATGGTTGGGCTGAACTGTTGATGTACAGTCATGTGGTTCTTGGATGTTCATTTTCACACGCAGCCTCCACAGTCCTCAAGATAGGACTGCTTTCAAAGTGAAAGGAACTGCAGACGTGTGTTGACATGTTGCAGGAAAAATAGCTTTCTTCTAAAACGTTTCGAACTGGGCTTTCTTTCTTCATCTTTATTTCTAATCTATTTCTAAAAATCAAATTTACCGTATTTTCCGCACTATAAGGCGCACCGGATTATAAGGCGCACCTTCAATGAATGACCTATTTTAAAACTTTTTTCATATATAAGGCGCATAGAATAGACGCCACAGTTATGTTACCACCCGTCCAGTATTGAACGGGACATGATTTGTTCACTACAAACATGGATGTCTAATAATAAAAAATTGGTCCCGAGTTCTATATATATAACAGTCTGCACTAGTCATTGTTTCACTCACGGTTTTGGTGTTGCGATATTGTGCCCAACTGCTTTCTGGTTAGCACAGACCAACCGACACGCTGCCGCCGCTGCCTCCGTCTCCACCGACCCCCACGGCAGCTGCTTACCATAGTTGCTAGACCTGTTGTGGCTCAATATTGGTCCATATATTAGGCGCACTGGGTTATAAGGCGCACTGTCGGCTTTTGAGGAAATTTAAGGTTTTTAGGTGCGCCTTATAGTGCGGAAAATACAGTATATTGAAAATAACTCTGTAATGGCATCAACACTGAAGGTTGTTATTGTTACCATGGTCTGGTGAGACTTGCATATGGTGAGCTTGTATATCTAGTTTTTGTTTGACTATGGAAACCATCAGATCTGCTGATGATTTTATTTCGCCTCCACTAATTTTGTAATTTCTATCATTTGTTCATGCATTCCTAAGATCTCTCTTTTTTTTGTTAGGATTTTTATTGTTTTTTATTTACTTAATTTTAAGCTGCAAGAAGCTCTGGTTCTTTGAAAGTAAAGTACCAAGAATTCACAAATTAACTAGACTTTTGCACAGTGGTCTCTGCAAAATCATATTGACAAGATGCTGAAGCTTTCACTGAATAATTTAGTCAACTAACTTTGTTTTCTCCTTTTTTTCTTTCACAGGAGAAACTGGCATTGGTAAATCAACATTAATGAACACACTGTTTAACACCATGTTTGAAAACGAGGAGGCGAGCCACTACCAGAATGGCGTGTATCTGCGGCCGCGAACCTACGACCTCCAGGAGAGCAATGTCCACCTCAAACTAACGATTGTTGATACCGTTGGGTTTGGTGACCAGATCAACAAGGAGGACAGGTAAATTTGATAAAATAACAGATCACAGCACTGAAAGATCTTAGTAAATATCAAGTTTTCTGTAAATCACAATTGATGTAGTTGTTGGGGTTTTTTTATCCTTAAATTTCCACTTATAAGATGTTGCTATGCAAATGTTAATGTGGACACGAATGAGAGAAACTGAGTATATCACTCTGGAATTCCACACATATTTCTTGTCTTGTGGGACTAGAAGGGGAGGAGGTGGGAAAAAATAAAGAGGAAGTAGTTTATTTTTCTAAAACATTTAGCTGTGGAATGAAGCGTAGTGGCTGTGGCTCGGCCAGCAAGCTGCACTCTCACGCTCTTTGATAGCAGCGTTCTCTATGGGCCTTATGAACCAACACGCTGAAGGACGGACCCTGCAGCGAGCTGGAAGTGAACACAGGGAGCTTCAAAAGGTCAGAGCGTGTGCATACCACAGAGAAGATTGATGAGAAGAGAGATGTGAAGGTAGAGGACAGATGACTGTAAACATGGTGCTTACGGAGGAAATGGAAAAGATTGTTAACCTCTGTCTCACTATGAGCAATAAAATGTTAGTGATGTGGGACATCCTGAAGTTGAGCAGGAGCCAAGATGGATTAATTGTCACTACTGCATGACACAATCAACAACATTCATCTGCTTTATTATAAGCTTTTCTTGTGTTGCAAAATATTTTAACAAGATTAAAGTGATTATTTGAGATCAAACTAAGGAACTGTGTTGGATTTGAAGGCTGACTTTATACAGCAGCAGCTTTGCACTTTGGACTCGTTTCTGCTAAGTCTAAATCTGCTAAAATGTGTAAAAAAATACGTGTCATACATCACAGGTAGAATTTCAAATGTGGTCAAGGCTGGAAGAAATAAGACAGCAGCAGAAATAACTCATGGAAATAAAATATTAACAGACGAGCTAATGAGTTGTTGGATGATTTAGTGAAGTTATTACTACCATTAACAATATGTACTTTTTTAAAAATTATTTTTTGATGGAAAGCTCTGCTAGTCTTGGGCTTCTACGTTTAGCTGAATTGAGTTATTGACTGTCCTGAACTCCGTGTTCCCTTTACTTTTTCACCCAGTGCTTCAGTGTGTTATTTGAGTCTCTTTCCTGGATGGACAGAGCTTTGGCAGCTTTTAACTATTTAAAATCTTTCTTTTTTTCTTAGAAAGTACTCCTGGCTTAATTCTTATTTGTATAGCTGTGTCTCTTTAATGAATAAAGCCACTGGTTAAGCTGTTGCTGTCACCAGCTCTTTGTTCAATTGGTTTTTCCCCACTCATAGAAAATACCTCCAGCACAGAGCTTAGTTTTATCTTTGCCTCTTTTCAGGTCATTTGACTAAACCTATGGCTGCCATTAGTTTTTCTTTGCACACCTGCCTGTAGGTCTTCTGTCCTTAACTGTTTCTCTTTGCTGACTGAAGTTTTGTCTTGCTGAGATTTTGCTGTTCCTAACGTTGTGCAGCCTTTTTAAAAATTCTTATTTAAAGACTATTTGTACTTTTGTTTTTCTTTCCCATAGGAATTAACTAACTTTTCTTCAAGAAGCCGTTAACAAAGCTGTTGCTGCCCTCAAGTCTAGCTACTTTGTGTTTCTTCTTGGTGGAAAAGACTCCTTGCTCGGGGTTTCTGTGTTTTTTAATAATAATAATAATAATAATAATAATAATCAATGTAATTTATAATGCACTTTTCATTAATAAAAATCTCAAAGTGCTTCTTCATTTGGTTTTTGTCCTCTCAGTCCTTAGCCATTCATGACAGGCGCCACTTTTTTTTAACAGTTTTAACTGTTCAGATTATTTGAATTAAATTTGGACCAAACTGTTTGACTTGCAGGTCTTTGAAGAGATTTAACTTGACTTTTGTTTGAAATTGTTGCTACATATAAAAGTATTAAACTACATACATTTTACACATTTACAGGTTGTAGATTTCTAAAACTCGGCATTTAGTGAGATTTGTTTACGGAACAAAATGTCTTGACCCGGACATCCCAAACAAAGATGGCAACAGAACATAAACATAGAAAACCCTGGGGCTGAAAAAACATCATCTGGTTTAAAAAAAATGAACTTTTAATTGTGAGATATATGCGTTATGAAAAATGAACCAAACTGTATATATTATAAGCTGCTGCATTTAAATCAAATGGTTCAAACACAAGCTTACTGTAAAATAGATTGCAAATAAATTCTGCAGCTGCACTGATTTACCATTTTTGGGAGGGAATGTTTTTTTTTTCATCCATCAAGCAACTGTGAGAAAGTTGAAGTTTATTTCAGCCATTCTGTTAGTTTTTCCAGTGCCATATTTTACATTTCTTAAAATGTCTTGTTGATTAAAAGAAACTTCTTCTATGGTGTTAAGAAACATTATGCTCTTCTGTTGCTGTCTGTTTGTAATAGTGTTTGACTTTTATCCACATCTTTAAATTTCTCATGAGAAAAACATGACCGAAGTGAAGTTTTCCTGTTTATATCCCACAGAGGACAGGCTGATTTGTAGTGTTTCAGTCAGATGTCAGTAAGATCATTTTGATCAGAACTAAGCTGCACAAAGCCAAGATCTTGGCCTTAAATCAGAACACACTGTAACTGAAAACATAATTCTACTGGTTTGTTTATTCAGCAACAAGTTCATATTTCCTTACATATTCATTATCAACACATGAATGGAAAGAAAAATATTTAGCTTCAGCAAAAAGGCATAAATCCGGTTGTCTTTGGCTTTGTCCACAGTTACAAGCCAATCGTGGACTACATCGACACCCAGTTTGAAAACTATCTGCAGGAGGAGCTGAAAATCAAACGCTCGCTGTTTAACTACCATGACACCAGGATCCACATCTGCCTTTACTTCATTGCCCCAACAGGACACTCCCTCAAGTCCCTGGACCTGGTCACAATGAAGAAACTGGACAGCAAGGTATACATAAGTGACATGCACACTCACCCTATGGCCTAGAAACTAACTCCTGCTTACCTGAAATCCAAACCTCTCCTTCACTTTGAATGGAGGGGATTTGAATGAACTGCTGGGATTCATCATCTGTCTCTGTCAGGGTGTGGATTCTTTGTCCTGAAAGGAAAAAGACTTAAGTTTCCGCTTGGTGGTAGGGTTTCAGGAAGAGTTATTTGGAGGCAACGCGAGTTGTTTTTGTTCTTCTTTTGTTATAAAAATTGACTTTAAAAAAGTGTTTTAGTTTGAGTGTGCTGTCTCCAAAAGGCACAATGCAGATTCACAAACATGTTAGAATTAAACAAAGGATTAGCATCTCTGAAAGATACAAATATAATACACTCCTCCAAGTTTAGCTCACAAGTTTTTACAATTGAATGTACTGTCTCTCATGGTAATTTCTACAAAGTTATTAAAAAATGAAAGTTGCTGCCTAAGATGTGAGAGAGGGAGTTTTGATTTGCTAAAATAACTTTACACGAATCATAAGAATCTTTTTTAATTCAACCAGGTGTGTGACAAAGAGTAGTATGGGTTACGCAGCTCTGCAGTTAAGAAGGATTTCACTATGACTTTAAAATAAAAATGACAATATTGCAAAGCTTTTAAACTGTTTAAAATCGTATGTTAGCTACTGGCATAGTTAGTTAATCACAGGGGCAAGAATTAGATCCTAACCCTAACTGATATCTCCAAAGGACTTCCAACATCTGCTAATCCTGCATGTTGACACAGAAATGAAATTCTGTAAAGGATAAAACAGCAACTTTGCTGGAATACGCCGCATGCATTTTTTTCCTATTGTTTCCTTTCTTTGACTTCATTACTGACCCTGGTAACCGCTGAGTCTCTGACTTCACGACAACTTCTATGTTCTCCATTGATATGGAGACAACAGTTTTCTTCCAGTCAAGGTTGCACAAACATAAATCAAGCCACTGCTCTTTTCTCAGTTGGCATGTCTAATACATTTAAGTTTTACTTTGACATGGCTACAGCTGACATGTTTGCAGGTCAATAATCAGCTGTGACTAGTCAATAGTCACACTCAAACGTATCGATTTCTGGCGTTTTTATTGCTCTCGTGCAAGTTTTACTACCGACAGTATTAGCCTGCGGCTAATCTGTTAGCTGCATTTCTGTTTAGTGTAGCTGACTAGACATGCAACCCCTGGCATTATTCCAGCCAGACAATATGATGAAAATAATCTCCTCAAAATAGAGAGAGCTTGAAGTAAATCAGTTTGATTTTTAATGACATTGTTGGGATCGGAAAAGTTGAACCTGTAGTTTTTTTTTTTTACATTTTATTTGTAGTTGGAAATATTTTTACCTGAAATAAGTCAGATTATGGCTATATTATTATAGCCATAATTAATTAATGGGGTGTATATCATGAAAATCTTTAAAAAAGTAATAGGAGAAACTGAGGCAATTAAAAAAAATGTAAGAAAACCTAATAAAATGACTGCAATGCATTAAAGCTGTTTTTAATGGTTTGAAGACAAAGTTTTTTATAGTTTTATATGACTATCATCAAGTCATAAGACTGTTTCAGTAATCAAACATTTGTTGCATCATCAATTTGATGCACAGCTTCTTGCTCTGAGATAGTTTGCTTGCCACCCCCACAGTGTTTCTTTGTTATGGCTCCTGACGGCTCTGCTGCACGACTGACTGAGTCTTTGAGCCACTGGGTTTTTTGCCGGTGCACAAATAATAAATCCTGAATAAACAGATGGAGCTCGTGTAACTAGAACCTGCTGCCTTTACCTCTGCCAACCTTTCATTCATGTCTGCCAAAAACCTCTTGATACTATTCATAGCACTGACTGCTAGCTTAGCCAAGACTCGCTCTCAAGGAACACAAACTGGATTGTGTTTAGGGAAAATGTATATATAAAATGAATGTGGAATGGCTCCAAAGATGGCTTCAGAATTAGTTTGGGTGTTTTATTTATTACGACTTGACCCAATTCACAAAACTTTAGCCGTTGTTAAAGCCTTGAAACGGGAAGCCAGGCTACAATTTTGAGCTATGACTAAACCTGTTCACACTTCAGATAAAGGGAAGAGATCCAAATATCAGAACTCATGGTGAGTCAGTTGAGCTGACCACTGAGCTTCAGAGCTGTTTAACAGCCAATGGGATGATCAAATCCTGGCACATGACATTTGCCAGCTGTCTACTGACACAATCCAAATAATCACAGCCAAGTCTCTACCTGCTGTTGTGAAAAGAGGACGTTGTTTACCTGAGTTAAGGTTTTCTAGATTTTTAAGTTGAAACTGGTGAGCTGTTTGAAGCTGATAGTGTTTTTAAAACTTAAAGATCCAACTTATGTTTGTGAGCACAGCAGTCAGACATTACACACATCATCCACACTCTTATCCAGCCTGCTGCTCTCGCCTCTACATGCTTATCTACTAGCAGGTGATGCAACACACTGAGCACCTTTGTTTAGGTCACTGTCACTGTGACAGGCTGTAATATTATCATGTTGTCAGTGGAGGAAAAGAAACATGAAACGTTTAGGTTGTTGTTTTCGTTCATGTATTTTGTATAATTTTGCATTGCTCTTGATATGGATTATGTACTTCACTGGTTCTAACCTGCTTTTATTTTATCATTTAACTTAAAACGGGAGATTCAGTAAAATAATTTAGTTTTTTTGACAGTGCAGAATAACTTGATGGTAAAATAAATTACCTTCCATACTGTGTCAGATCAAGTTTAGTCTGAAAACTAAAGAGAATTGATCTGTGTATTTATGTCTGCCATGTATTCATGTGACAGGTGGCAAAAAGAAACTTATTAAACTTTTTGTCTTTAAATTTTCATGTCAAACTTGTTACATAAGCAGTCGTTTTATGCTTTTATGACTTATTTCCTAAATAGATAGTTTACAAAATCAACTTGATTGTGTTAGAACTAAATTACACTTATTGAACTTGAGAGTGGATAAATAATTAATATACTTTAGTAGCTAAAACATTACATGTAATATATAAAGAATAATTTTCTAGGCATTGAGCTACTTTGGTTTCCATTGAAAATTAGTTTAAAAGGTCCATTAAATAAGTTCATAACAATACCAATTATTAAATAACCAATAGCATATCCTCTAAAACTATTGCTAATATTTCCCCATGTTGCTTGTTCAGTATTTTTGTCCAGTAAAAGTTCATTAATATTCTGCTGGTTTAGGGAGGTCAAAATGTAAAGCATCACTTATGTCATCGAATAAAACTAAAAGTGTCACAAACTGCATCCACGGCTGTTTTTTCTAGTGAGTTTTCCTACATGTGAACTGAAATGTATTTCCAGCTGGTGGTCCTGGTTGTTCACAGCAAGCAGAGCTATTTTGGCTTTCTGGTCAGCTGGGAAAACCCGGCTGTGGGAAGTGAACAAACATCACTGTCCGCTCCTTCCTTAGCCTACATGTCCTCCCATCTCCTTCAGGAGACACACAACGCCGTCCCCAGTCCTGGGTAGCGATTAGTGAACACGGTTTGTTAAATAAGTGTGAGAACATGATGCTGGGGTGCCCAGCTGCAGATTAATGATCCAGCAAAGTGTGATGAGATTGTAATTTGACTCCTAATGAGAGCTAGCTTTTGCTCAGAGGCTCACTGTGGGATTGATTTGAGTGGATCTGTGGGAGTTTTCACATCATCCCAGATAGATTTTCAGCAAAGCAGCTGTATGGAGGAATGCAGACAAATAATATTTATTTCTGCACATCTGTTGCTGATTCTGCAAGGAATGCAGTTTGTTTTCATAATGGCAGCTTGTTCTGTGAATGCCCATCAGTTCTAGCTGAACTTATTTACTGTTTCGCTTTCCTGCCACCTGTGGTAAATATGTGTAAGAGTGATCAAATAACCTCTTTTGCTGGAGGCTTGATGACTCCAACTTGGCTCTTGTTTAGCCCTCAGCTTTGGAGATTTTTTTTTTCTTTCTTTCTTACGATGCAGCTTTTTCACAGACTACCCTTTGGCTGTTTTCATCCTCTCTTTAGGTCAATATAATTCCCATCATTGCCAAAGCGGACACAATCTCCAAGAGTGAGCTTCATAAATTCAAAATCAAGATAATGAGTGAACTCGTGAGCAACGGCGTCCAGATCTATCAGTTTCCGACAGACGATGAAGCTGTTAGTGAGATCAATGCCTCCATGAACGTAAGTCATGTTTTGTTTTCCTTTACTGAAGTGGTTGGTGACATCTGGCAAATTCAGAGATTCTTTTTTTAAGATTGGCATGAAATGTTACCTTAGTGGCATCATTTTGCAAGCCAGCAGATTTGTATTTATCTGCAGAGTGACTGATGCAGCAAAACGTTACTAAATGTTACTGTTATCCCAGTGTATTTTTTTTCTTTACGCAAAAGTAGTAGGCGTAATAGTAGTAGGATAAATACAGAAAAAGGAAACAGATTGTATAAAAATATTTTTCCTACTTTCCTTCCTTCATTTGTTTATTTACCTGTTTTCCAAGTTGCCATGTCTGCCTTAAATCCATGATAAAATTAGATATTTTGGAACTGAAACTTGAGGCTTGTGCTGTATCTGACTGCTGCACTGCATACTGGAACACAAGTTTCCACATTTAGCTGCAAATATCATTCAACAGACATGTGAGCCTTACATTTTCTATCATCTTGTAAAAGGTAACTGCAATTTCTGCTATGTTGTTTTCTTTCTATAATAAAATAACGCAAGTAAAACTAATCATTTTACTCCAGAAAACATATGACTATATGCAAAAAAAATCACAAATGATTCCAATGAAATACTGTGTTGAAATAAAACGAGTGGAACTGATATTCCTGGGAAGATTTCCATTTTTACTTCAGTTTCTAAATGATGAGATGTTTTCAGTTTACCAACATTCACCCACTTACTGCACAAATGAGAGTGCATTTAATTCAGCGGTTTTATGCTTGTGCACTCTCCTGATCTATTTATAGTCCGTTGCATCAGTGCCCACCATCTTGTCCCCCTCGGCTTCATCCCAGTTGGTTTCAGCTCGCCATCCAACTGTTGAGGAAGCATGTTGGCTCTGTTTTCCACACGGCCCCCCGCTGTCAGTCCCACAGAGACGCCGTGTCCAAAGGAACAATTAAAAGGCTTCATTAGAGGCTTGTGTTTGAATTATCACCTCCAGTAAAGCTGATGCAAAAGATGTTGCAGTCAGAAAACCATTTCTGTGGTGTAAATGAGGAAAAGCAAGGAGCATAAAACTGTAACATGGAAGATGTAGGCCAAGTTGGAACCCCCTGGTTATGTCTCTGGATCTTTTGATCTTTCTAACATTCATGGGCATTTCTGCCTCTGCAGGCCCACCTGCCATTCGCTGTGGTCGGAAGTGTGGAAGAAGTCAAAGTGGGGAACAAAACGGTGAGGGCCAGACAGTATCCCTGGGGAGTTGTGCAAGGTAAGAGCTGCTCACAAAGACTCGCTCACAAGAAGGGTGTGTTTGTTTCACACAAGCAAACAGGACTGTGTGCTGTGTGTTAAGAGATCATACAGATGGAGAACCAGACTAGGGTTGGTCTAAATACCAATGAGTTTAATTAACAATTAGAAGTGACTCACATGTGTCCTGAAAAGAAATGAGTTCAGACATTTTGCAGCCGTTTTGTAATAATATTTAGAATGAGTGTCACCATTTACTTTATTTAAGTTTGTGAAATGTTAATTTGCTCATATCTTGTCATGGTAAAAGCAGAACCAAAATTTAAGATTTAGTAAATACATTAAAAGTAAGTTTTTGAGTTTACACTGAGTTAAACTCAAAAACTGTTCTTTTTTTTATTTTTTGGTTTTTGAGACATTTTTTTTACTGTTTTTTTTAATATATTTAACCAAGGTAAAAGAAATAGATTCTTACTGGAACTTAAATAATCTTAGCATTTTACTTTTTTTATCTCTTTTATTTGTCTAATTTTCAAAATATATTTGTCTTCGTTTGAAGACAAAGCAACTTTAACATTGGGTCCTGCTTTAGCTGTGTTTTTCAGTGTTGAGCTGTAGTTGAGCACATATCTGTGTCAATGCTGATAAACTGCCTGTGGCAAAGTGTGAACTGCACACTTTGTTGGCCGATTTATTTCTGCTCGCCCTGTTAATGTTCCACGTGTGATTTCCTGTGTGGGAAAACGTAGTAAAAGGCAGAAGGGTAAATGGCTTCCTTTGTAAAGTTGCTAATATTTGCTGGTATCTTTTGGTTTTCGATCTGTCTTTTTACCTGGAACACGTTTTTATAGAGATGTCACCTCTAGTGTCCGCTTTCTTGGGAGTTTTCTTCTCCCACTCCTCGTTCCTCGGTGTTTGTCAGTGCTGGTAAACAGTTTAATTTGATTACGTGACAGAGATGCACAGTGAGAATGTTGCTGCTCATGTGGAAGCAACTCTCAGGAACTGGCTCCCTCCTCTTCTCCTCGGTTTACTGCCCTCTCTGGCTGAACCCTTCTTCCCATTATGCTCTGATCATTCTCATTCTCCAACCCTCTAGATGCTCGCTGTTTATTTATGAAGGTTTTTGTGTGTTTCCTGGGGGACAGATTTTTTTTTGTTCTGGAGTCACAACAAAGCAACAGCTCAGTAGCAGATTAACAGCAGTTGAAAACTGTCTACTTTACTCTTACGCTGGTCATTTTCTACATTTACCATGTTGGAAATTATGAATCTCAGTTAAAAGGTGGCTAATAAACTTTTATTTACCCTTAATTTGGGCTTTAACAGTTGTTTAGCTAAGAAGCTAATGACACTTTGTAGAAAGCAATTAGATTAGATTAGATTTTTGTTTTTCTGCCTCTATTCATCCATTTCTGCCAAGCACAAAACGGCTGAATTCAAAAGATATAAGATTCACTTTCTTGTAAAAAGACATCACATTTATTTAATTATTATTCTTTCAACACATTTTTAGGTGAATGTAAAGCCAGGAGGTGCAGAACAGCAGGCCTCTGTTTTCTCTCTGTTGGCTGAAATGAGGAGCTCCATCAGAGAAAACCGTTAGTTCATGCCAGATGTCATATAGATTGGTTATGTAGCCTCTAGAAAAGAGCCATGAGAAATTTCCATCTCCTTGAAGAGAGACAGAGGAAGGACTGTGCTGTGACATAAACAGAGTAATTGTCGGGAGCTCAGTGAGTGTGTGCTTGTCTGCCCTGAGGATCTCATGGCTCCGTTATCTCTGTGCTTCCTGACTTGTGTGACACAGGCCAGAGCTCTGGTATTTCTGCTCTGAAGCCTGATGCTCGAGTGTTTGCTATGCTGCAAAAACATTTTCAAGTGCTTTGTGTGAAAATGGATGTCTGGAAGCAACGCATGCATGCAAAGAATGTATTTCATTCTCAGTCATGCTGTCGGGTTAGGAATGTCAGACGGTTGTTATATGGGTTAGACGTTTAAAATGCATTTAATAACATGGACATTATGACTAACTAGATGTTCTTGATTCACCTGAACCCCATTTATTCATAAACACTCAAATAAACTCTCTTATACCATTAGGTTAAAAATGAACATCTACTTTTGATGATCATACATTTCTTATTCCGTTTTGGTGTATTAATAATTTTAAATCATTCTTTCTCCAGTGCAGTCTTATTATTAAACTGGAATTATTATTCTTGATTGTTCAACAAGATTTGGGGTGTAAAGTTTAAATTTCAAACACATATAGACCCTCATTAAAATGTTCCAGAAGGACCAGAAGCTTTTGTAGCTTTCAGGTCTTGGATTGTTGACCTTCTTCTTCTTCTGCTTATAATAAATGGTAGTGCTCAAATAATAACTCTTTACCTACAAACTATTCTTCATTAAATCCAAACAACTTAACCTTTCTCTCCTCTGATCCAGCAAACTTTATTCAAATGTAAGAATGTACATTTTTTTTAAATTTTTTATTCCTTGGCTAACTCTCTGTCTTTGTGTTGCTGTAAAGTCGTCTCGTTTGTTAAGTTCAGTTCAGAATTCAGAATGTAGTGCTTTCTAGCTTGTTCTTGATCATCCTAACTAGGGTCTGTTCTGGATAAAAACTTTGGTCAGATGGGTAAAAAATTGGACTGAATGGGATGTTTCAACAGAATGTCCCCAAACACACATTACAATTATTTATTCATTTTTTAAACAAGTAATGCTACAACCTCAGCGCTGTTTAAAATCTGAGTCTGTGCCAGGAACCCAGCCAGTTTACATGAGCATTACTAAAGTCATCATTAAAAGGCCGGGATGAGATTATTTCCTGTATTTCTGTTATCAGTCCAGTCAGGGGACTTTCTGCACCAAGACGCACCTCAGTTAAAAGTTTTCCTTCTGATTACTTGAGTTGTTGAAATGTTCCATGATCTAAAAATTGGCTCAAGTGGCATTTGTAACTCCAGAATCTGAGAGTCACAGTTCATAATTTAAGTGTCGTCGTTTCATTGTGTCGTTTCTATGTAGTTACTGGAGCAACACTCAGTCACAACACTGGTTCCTGTGACTGTGGAGAAAAAAACTCGCATGCATATCAGCTTATTAGTGAAGGCGCAGTGTGGATTCTCTGTTCAGCTTTTACGGACTGAATATTAATTAGACCAAATTAAAACAAAATGCAATCAAATATATTATTTGCATTTTAAAAATGATGGTTAAAAATAGGACAGGATTTTATTTTTTAATTTTTTTTACCCCATCAGTCAAAGAGACAGACGATGTAAATCGTAGCTCAGCCTCTCCTCAGGATGCCTCCTGGCCCCAGGATCCAACCTCTCTGCTGTCAGCAGGTTTCCTTGCTCGGCTCCCTGCAGGCTGAGCTCCGCTGTCAGTCACAGGGTTGGGTTTTGTCTCAGCAGGAGGCCAGAACAGGGAGGAGATTAGGAACCCGATGAGCAGGCAGCTCCTCAACTGATGGGTTCTTAGCCTTCTTCTTAAAGATGTTTTAACAATAAATGTAGAGTTTCTGGGGTTGTTTATTTGCTCTCTTTTGCCTTGACTAATTCGAACATTTTATTCTGCTTAGCTGACATGTTTGAGTTGTCCGTTTCCACCAGTCAGGCTGCTCTGAAAGTCACATGGTGGTTTTTACATTTTAAAGTCTTGCAGCCTGTTGTGGCATTTAAACACTCGCCTTCCCCCTCGCTGCCATGTGTGGGGTCATGACCCTTGTAGTCCATGTACCTTCAGTCTGCACATGCCCCTGGGGTAAAGATGGGATTGTACTTAGATTTCAATTCAACAAAGCTTTGTAGATTTTCCTCTTACTTACGGAGCTAAAAGTGGGTTTTTGATGGTCCAAAAAACCTCAGAAGTTATGTTTTTTCTTGTCCACCTTGTGGGTCTGTTGGGATTGATTTTATGGATCTTCACAAAAATGGTGAACATTAAGTTTTATTCCATGAAATGCCTGAAATATTTTTCTTTTGAAATAAATGCTTTCTGCCACTTAGCATGTGGTTCCTCTGCTCTCACACAGCATCAATGTTTTTCATAAGCTGAGCTCAAACTATTAGAAGGAGGCGACTTCTCCAGAACGGTTCATATCATTTGGCTCCAGCAGAACAGAAATGATTCCTAGAGCAGCATAAATGCATCTTCCTCTGTCTGTCTGTCAGGAAACGCGTCCTGCTGTTTTCCTGAAGTTATCTGCTCAGAGCAACTCGCTAGGACTTAAAAATTAAACAGTTATTGGATTTGGCTTGAAATCAAAACTTAGTGCTTTATAAAAGATTTTATGTTCCCTGAAATTTTCCACTTTTTTTTGTAAAGCTATAAATATTTATGAATTCTGAGATGTTGCCCAATAGAAAAGATGTTTTATAAATAAATGTTTATTAAGCCTGTTGCCTTCAAAAGTCTCCTAAATAGTGAATAGAATCAACCTTTTTCATTCCACACTATGAAGATCACATTGACAGTTTTTTGAATAGGTTTCCAAGAGTTGATACAGAACATTGTTGCACCATCTCCACTGTGAGACCTGGCGGTGGCAGCATCATGCTGTGGGGATGTTTTTCCTCAATCATGGAGGGGAATCTGGTCAGAGTTGATGGGAATGTGGCTGGAGGATGTCTAGGAACAAAATCTGTTAAATGCCAGTTCAGCTTGAGCTTTTTGTCCTTTTTTTTACAGAATAGACATGAATTTCAGTATATGTGGGAAGCTGATGGTGACCTGCAGCTATAAATGCAGATGTGTCCCACACTTTCTAGATTTTTATTTGACAGAAAGTTTGAAAACTATTTTTCCTCTTCCCTGCACTTAGCAATCATTATAACTGAGGCCTGTTAGCTGATGAACACCTAATAAAGTTTATTGTTCTCACAACAAAGTTTGAACAAGCTCAATGAGTATAAATACTTTTATTGTAGTAATAATGTATTGATGATTTAAAGTGAGCTGAAGGGAAGCTCTGAATATTTTGGGAATTTGATTTGAAAAGTGAGCAGCACTGCAAATTTCAGATCTAATTATAACGTGTGTCTGTTTTCTCCTTTAGTTGAGAACGAGAGCCACTGTGACTTTGTAAAACTCCGAGAGATGCTGATCCGGGTCAACATGGAGGATCTGAGGGAGCAGACGCACGCCCGCCACTACGAGCTGTACCGGCGCTGCAAACTGGAGGAGATGGGCTTTAAAGACACAGACCCAGACAGCCAGCCCTTCAGGTAGACCGAGAGAACCTCACTCAGAGTCCACCGGGACGGACGGGCTGCAAAACCACACAACTGCTCAAATGCCAACGTCGGACAACAATCTCTATTGTTTGGCAACAATAACTTTCTCTAATTTTAACTCTTTTCCGTCTCGTTTCATTTCTACAGTCTTCAAGAAACATACGAAGCCAAGAGGAAAGAGTTCTTGGGGGACCTGCAACGTAAAGAAGAAGAAATGAGGCAAATGTTCGTAAATAAAGTAAAGGAAACCGAAGCAGAACTCAAAGAAAAGGAACGAGAGGTAAGTGAGAAATAAGTTGCTTTACATGATCTGGACCTTCAGTTTGGCTTAGAATCATCTGACGGTTCCTGTTTTAACCATTTTCACTGACCAGAAGCAGAGATAGAAATATAACATCCTATGATGTGGATTTTGATGGCAAATTTTAGTTGAGACAGCTAAGAAAACTCAGAGCTGGTCTTGTTAACTGACGGAACAGCAACAGTTCTGGCTAATGGAAGCTCAACTCAAACTCCCTAACAATTAAGAAAATATCTCATCCATAAGTTTGATTTAGGTGCAAATGTTTTTGAAGTTGGAATTGGGTTTAGGTTTTGTGATCATTTGCCACCATGAGGTCTGAACTGAGACGTCCTCAGTCTCTACCAAGGCAGCGTTACTGTTTTAACCCGGAGAAAAGGATCTGAAACAAACTAATGAGTTTTTCCTTTTCCCACGCTCCACCTCTTCTCTGATAGAATCAGCCTTTGGCCTCTCTGGTGTATGAACATTCATTCATGGATATTGTTTCATAGTGACACATCAATTTCCCAGGATGTTAAACACTGCAGGCTATATTAGAATAAGGTTGAATGTTTATACAAAATGCTGTGTTGACATATTTCGGATCGGATCATTCAGTTCATTTCTGATGTGGATTTAAATGTAGAAGTACTTACAGGTTCCATAGATGATGTTTGGAGTCTCTAAAATTAAATACCTTTACTTATTGCTAATATTGTTTGCCATTTTACTTGTGCTATGGTTTATATCATGCACTATTCTGAACATGATTTGTAAAATAAGATCACTTTTTGCAGAGTGTCAATTTAGAGACTTGCAGAGAGTTTTCAATGTCATATTGTAGAATAGAATAGAAGTACTTTATTCATCCCAGCCGGGAAATTACTGTGCAGTAGCAGCATACACAAACACACAGATGAAGTTACCAATAAAAATAAATAAATAAATAAAATATAAAATACTATGTAAGATGTATGTAAGGCAAAATACATCTTACATAGATGTATTGTATACATCTTACATAGATGTATACAATCACACGTGGAACAGGCAAAATGTAAGATGTAAGGTTCATAAATTATTCTTATAATTCGTATTCTTCATAAACAACATTTTGTTAAAGATTTGGTGCGATATGTGAGTGATAAAAGCATTTATTGTGTCCTGAAAGACAGGAAAGTGTGCACACAGTTATCTGTCAGGGTTGGTGGACTGGATTTTATTTTAGAGGAGCCCAACTCATCAGATGCTTGTGGGACAATTAGCACACCACAGTGAGGGGGCTCTCAATTACTAAAAGATATGAATTTAAAGCATGTAGTTTGTGGATAGTGGCTCCAATTTTATTTATTTTTTTAAGATATTCATCTATTCATCCTTTGGTCTCTCAATATGCTGCTCTTGTTGTTAATTCATCTGTTTTTTGATGCATTTGGTGATTCCTTCCAGTCATTCTCTGGTTATGGCAGCATCCATGTTGAGGCCTGACAACTGCATAAACATTTAGCCTGAATTCACAGAGCTTCATCACTTTTGTTAATAACAAAATTGGATACAAGAGAACTGAGTCTGGAAAAGTCAGAACATTTGATACAAAGCTGGAGAAGAATGAGCCAATGTAGAGTTAAATACAGAAGTGAAGTTTAATGCAGAACAGTTACCTGTGTGGGGTAAAACTTTGTCTTGTTTAGTTTTAATATTTTTTTTTAGCTCATTAACTTCCTCCACCACAATGAGAGAGAAGTTGCAGTTGCTGAATCTATAATAAAACAATAACAGAAATTTGAAACTAACTTTTTTAGAGACACAAAAAAGTTTGTTGCAATTTCTTTCACCTTTAACTTAAAAGTTTGTATTTCGCATAAACTTATGATCCACATTTGAATATTAAATGTTGCCATGACGCATAAAAATGCGAGTTTTTGTGTTTGTTTCGGCTCAGCTCCATGAAAAGTTTGAGCAGCTGAAGCAGATGCACCAGAATGAGAAGAGGAAGGTGGAGGAGAAGCGGAGGGAGCTGGAGGACGAGATGAATGCCTTCAACAGGAGGAAGGTGGCATGTGAGACGCTCTCATCTCAGCCCCTCAAGAAAGACAAGGACAAGAAAAAGTAAGGCAGTCCTTCCTCTTAATCACCCACTTCCTGTATTCTTCTCCTAACAGGACGCTTCGTTTTCCAAACCCCCTAATTTCTTTCAGCAGCTCTGCTTCCTTCCATTGTGTGCCTCAGATTTGAAACCCTGTCCACTAGTGGATGTGCTGCAGTTTTCCTTTCTTAATTTGCTGTTTAACTCTTTTACTTCGAAGCAGGAAGTGGAGCAAACCCTTTCATTAAGGACTTTGTGACGGAGTGAGCTCTGCTGTTGTGGAATCATCTCCAAAACATAAAGCATTTAGTGTTTTTTAAGGACCTGGCAAGTGTGAAGGAAACGTCTTCCCTTTTTGTTCTGTTTCCTGTGCTTTCACTCTTTCCTTTTGTTTCGCTCTAATTATTCAGGATACTCAGGGTTGAGGCGGTCGGCGAGCTCTCAGGCAGCAACAAGCTCTGAAAACTGATGCAGTATTTAGCCGGGAAACGGCTTCACTTGTTCAAATGACTGATGTGCTAGTGCAGTTCAAGTGCCGCACATTTTTATTTCAAACTACTTTAAGTTCACACTCTTAACAATAACTATTGTAAAATGGATTTAAAGTAGCATTATATAGTAAACATAACAACTCACTAAATTAATAAATAAAATATAATAATTAGCAATAAATTGTGAGATGTTGCTCTCAGAAGACCAAACTCTATGAAGAAGCTCCATTATTGAATCTTTTTCCACAATTGTAATCAAGGAATCTTGAAAATTTAAACACATATGATTAAATTGAATCCAGGCCTTTCCTGGTCTGTTCAATTTTTCTACTTGTTTGCACAAAATGTGTTGCTTAAAAGTGCCTGCTTTCAGAAAAAGGCTTTTTTTCTTCTTCTAAGTTTACCCAAATCAGGGGCCAATTATAGCTCCATGTTTATAGTTCCAGTGAAATATTTCCACTAAATTTACACTTAACATGAGCTACTGGTAGCTCATGTTAATTAATGGGAAGCATCAATTATACTGATTGTCACTGCAAAGCATTTCCACCCTGTTGACCTTTTTAATCACATCAGCTGCAGTTTTATGTATCTGAATACTCAGGAAAGCTGTTTTCATTTCCATGTGTTTATGCTCTAATTGAGGAAGTAACTTAAGTTTGAAATTGGATAGTTTTGCCTATTTGCACTATGATTTTCATTAGTCAGTTTTAAAGCCTCTAAAAGGATGAAATAATCTGTTGCGACGTCTCTGCTGGTATTTTGACTTTACTTAGCTGTATTATGGTGAGAAAAGTCAAAAGTGACAGAATTGTTTTGCTGTAGGCAGAGAAGAGATTGAGATATTATCATTTTTGATTGCTGGGGCATAAATCTTTGGTTCTGATTATGTTTAAAGGGAGAGGAGCCCAGTTATTAATAACAGGTTGTTGCAGAGAAAGTAACCTTTGTACTTGACGGCTTAAATTGTGTGTTCGCCCACAAACCTCATCGTTTTTTCACTTCCTGTTCAATGACTTCAGGGAGAGCTGTGCTCAGTTCAAGTTCACCATGTAAAAAACAATCCAAAGTGTTAAAAAGGTAACGCCGCTCATAAGTGTTCATGAAGGTGTCCATGCACAAACTGAATTAACAAAGTGTTATAAAAACCACATAAAATCAGTGGGGGTTTTGTCAACTCCTCACCGTTTTGCATATTTTAGTGAATATCTCCATTAACAGAAAGTTGCAGGATGTTTGTCTTGCTAATAAATTTGGGTCATTGTTTTGAGAATTAATAAGTTTCAACTAAAAGATGAGATTTTAGCTACTTTCTCTTCAGCTGGTTATTCATTTCTGTGCGGTTTGAATTGTGAAAGTTTAAAAGTAGAGACGTGGCTCCCCCTAGTGGCTGCTGATGCACATTGTCGGTGGCCGTCTGAAACAAGCCGGTCTTCCATTTTGTGGATTTGTTCAAGTTCTTCCTGATCTTCTTTGATTAAATTATTCAAATTAAATGTGGCCTTTTATAACAGAGGTGATTGAGCAGACAAGCTTTATTTACTTCACTTCACTAACGCTTGATTTTTATTAATTTATTTTGCTCCAAATTCTATATTTCACTGTTTTTATTTAAAATTTCAAAAACCCAGTCAGCCATTGATTCACTTTATTTTCTTTATTGTTTCATTGTTTTTCAGTTAATTTTTGAGGCGCAGCACACCCATCCACACACGACCATGGATTTGTCCTCCATCACCATAGCAACGACCACATCTGTGTTTTCTTTTTTGTTTGTTTGTTTTTCTTTGTCTTGTTTTGACATTCCATCTTGACATTGTGCACATGGACCAAAGACACTGAGGATGATGATGATGATGGTGAAGCCACAGGAGTGAAAGATGGTGAGAGAGAAATATTCACGTCCATCAGTGGCCATCTCATTGATTCAGGATCTTTCTATGTGATTTTTGGACATTTTTTTTAAAATAAATATATGTTGTTTTTTTTTTTTAAATTTCTTTGTTGTTTTAAATATTTTCTGTATCTTTTCTTTCCTCATTAGCCATCTAAACTGATTAAATCTTGTCGAGCATTGTCATTCTGTGGTACTACAATTTTGGAAATGTGGGAAAAATATGTATTTAAAGGAAATATAAAATATAAGGGGCACCCAGTTTTTATAGGCCTGACGTTCAAATCGAAGATTAAAAACTTTTTAAAAAATGTATGAGCCATTTAAAATATTCAGATATAATTTGTCTTTTTGTAACCCTGAGGAATTAGTTTAGTATAATCCTTCCCTCATTAGTGAATAATACATTAAAATCCTAGCGTGTCAAGCAATAACTGAGTACCTGCATTTACAGGTACTGACAACTTAACATGTAGTCCTACGTCTTAAAACCTATGCAATATTCTAGTGCTGTAAGTCAGATAATGTATGTGAATATTTTCTCGAGCTTACCAAGCTTCCAGTAATATGCAAATATGTACTAGTTTTTAACATGATTAATGAATCTGATGCCCATAAGAGGGTGTACATTATTTGTGAGTGACTTAACTATATTGTTTTGTTACACCAGTGGAATCACGACTATGAAGCCAGTAAACATTTAAGCCTCAACTCGCTGTAGGAGAGTTTTACGCTCAGACACGGAGAAGAGAGCAGCTGTATTTACTGTCTGTTGATGCAAATAAATGCAAACCCTCCCTCCGAAATGTGAAGCCTCTCTGTGCTCTGATTTGTTTGTCTGCGTTTGCTCCTGGGAGATGAGGGCGGAGGTGAAACTCGGGCAGGTAAAGACGCTCATGGTGTCTGCAGCCTGAACGGCTGTCGGATGGAGGCGATTTGGAACCGAAGCAGCTGCACCGTTTGCTCAGTGTGTTGCTGTTTCTAACGCGACGCTGTGTTTGACTCTGTGGTTTCTCTGTTTGCTGAAGGTGGAGCACAGTAGTGAAAAGGAGAAGTAGTGTCTGGACAAACTGAAGTGTTCTGTCACTTATTTCTCTGTATGTTCTATATTTATGATAGCTTTTTCAGATGAGTCTAAAATACATGGCATGTATTTGTATTCTATTTGTAAAACACATCTAAATGACACTTTTGCCCATTCTTGGCAAAGTAGCTCTAACTCATTTTGTGAACATGAATTTTAAGATATTGCCACAGATTATCTATTACATTGTAGCTTAGACTTTAACTGGACCCTTTTAGCACATTAATGTACTTTGAATTAACCAGTCCCTTGTTGCTCTAGAGGTATATTTAAGGACTTTGTCTTGCTAAATGGTGAACCTTTACCCCATTTTAAGACTAGAAGGTTTTTACTTCTGTGTTCCCACAAACCCTGCCCAGTTTCCTTGTGCTTTTTGGCATAGTCCTTCCACCACCATTTGTCTCATTGACTGCAAAACTATTCTGTAGTTCAAGATCCTCTCACATCAGCATGATCTGTAAAATCAATTTTTAAGTGCTTGATCTTTTTCAGTTTTAGAAACTCTTAGGAATATCTTCGATTTGCTCTGTGTCTCCACCTGGAGCACTTCAGTAATTCTTTAAATCAGTATGAGGAAGTCACACCACAGTAATACAGATTCTCTGTTTATGCGAATCCCTTGCCAAGTCTATTATTATTCTCTGCACCACCTGCTGGGCTGACTGGATCTCTTCCAGCAGCACAATATGTTCGCAGCTCTACGTCGTGTCCTTTAAAGCACCGGGACACTGTGCTAACAAAGCTGAGTGATAATCACTGACGTTCTGCAGCAGCTGCTGCTTTCTGCTGCCGTGACGCGTTTCATGGTTCGCTGCTAAATGGAAAGTTAATCCCAGGTGAAGCCACATCTACGTGTGTCAGACCAGTTAGCTTGATAAAATACCTTAAGAAAAGTTATAAAACTTTTTAAACTTTATGAATCTTTGTAAAGGGCTGTTTTTTTACTTATTGTAAAGGGAATCATGAGAACCTTTTTGATTTTTATGATATAACAGTCGGGGCGATGGCTAAGCTCCAGTTCATAATCAATCTAATAACTTTTAAAGCAGCATTTTGGTCCGTCAAAAAGAGAAGCAGGAAAAAACTACTTTAGGCCTTAAATAGTTTTATCACTTACTGCATGTCTATTTACTAGTGCAGCCAGTCTTATTACTGAGTATTGTAATTTAATATGGCTGTACACACAGTTCTGATCCTATTCTGCTGTAAAAGGCCGACAGTTTGACAGTGTTTTGTTGGACTCATTTTGATCATCTCCAGTTTGAAAGTTTAATTTACTTAAACTGGTCAGTCCTGAAATTAAACATCTTCAATTAATTTTAAACTATTTAAAATTTCTGAAGAGCATTTAAGCTTAGGAATTAAATAAGTAGATTAACTCCATTAGATACTCGTAAATTAGCAATTGTTGAAGATAAAAGGTATCACACTACTCTGAACCTACTTTAACTTCCTGTGGCAGCCAGCTGTGCTGCAGTTCTAATGCTAGCTTAAATGTGAACTTGGAAAAAGCCAATATTTGGAATCCACTGTCACTTTTTCCTGTGTCACAGCATGGAAGCTAACATTTTTATTTCAATAACTGGTTCAGAATGGAAACATATTTATGAAAAAAATGAAGTGAAATCCCCCATTGAGGAATTGCCAAACTTTTAAGTGTTAAACTGATTAAATATTAACCATAAATTACACCACAACTGTACTATTAGTTATATTACTTTAAATAGGACCATTCCATTCCTGAACACCAGCTGGGAGGAATCAATTGAGTTTGATTTTCTTCAGATTTATACGATGGTGCATGAAAGCACCTTCTTCAACCCACTTCCATTCTTTGGGATCGACAAACCAGACATTTCACCCTTCGGATTTTTAAAAGTTGTAGTTTATTTGTGGTCAACAAACCGAATGATATAGCTGCCTTAGCACACAAATAAAATATGGAACATCTTCAAGGTTTAGAAAACAGAAATTAGTTCACATTGCAGACATTATTGCTGTGAGTATTCAGTGTCTTTGAGCTTCAGAGCTTTGGCAGTGGAGACACAATGACCATTCAGAAACATAAGATGTTGCTCAAGTGGCTGCATTTTTCATCATGCTTTGATAAAGTAAAGCTCATGGCACTGGCTAATCTCTGCCTGATTAAATCAAAACACGTCGCCTTGATCCCAAACTTCAGTCTCGCATTTTATGTGCGCTCACACTGAATGCACTTACAAAATACTGAAAATAAAATGCCATAAGATTAATCCCCTTTTGTCAATCTAGTGTTGAACTAATCTCCCAAAAGGTGCTCATATTTGATATGTAATGACAGTTGCCTGAAGGAAATACATGTTGCAGAATAAAATACTAAAAAAAATTGCATAATTTAGTAAAACAAAGTAAAGCTTATATGTGTAAAAGGTTGCGTTTGTAAATAAGGTGAATAAAACAGTTAAGAATGTTATATATACATGTAAAAAAAACTAAGGCTGGAAAAATATATTTGCAAAATGTTTAACTATCTTAAAGTGCTTTGTGACTCTGGAGAGAAACCTGAGCACCAAGATGCCTCACATTAAAAACCTAAAACAGGATTAAGACAAAACTGATAATAAAACTCCTCACATCCAACGTATTGAAACAGTTTGGCTGATGAGCAAAAACAAACCTCTGAAGAGAAACATTTCTGTTTCTTTACAGTCAAGCTTATTAAATTCTCCTTGGTTGTCACAGCAAAATAAGAGTTAGTTGGTACCCAAATCCACATTCAATGTGGCTGAAGACAAAAGCAGAAGAGGAGCTAAAACTAAATAACTAGCTTGTAAATTGGTAACCTCTGGAATCATGATGCGTGTTAAAAGCTGGGTTGTGATTGACGTCCTGCTAGTTGCCAGCAGGGTGCAGCGGCGGGCAGGGAGACACACCTTTCTGCTCAAATTCAAACATTTCCTCCATGTCGTTCTCCTCGTTATACAAACGCCTCAAACCGTCATAGTAGTCGTCCAAATCCGCTTGCTCACTGGCGCCACGCCCCCTTCTGGCCGCCGTGTGACGCTGCGAGGGGCTCCAGACCTGCTGCTGCTGCTTCTCCTGGATCTGGGACCCGTCCAGGATGTACACAGCATTGGCGGGCAGAGAGAACTCCATGCTGTGTAGAAACTCGTCTACAATCTCTTTGCAGTGGATGAACTCGGCACTGTCAACCTGGGAGGAACAACACGACTGGATCAGGTTGAATGACGGATCGGAGGTGATTTCTAAGCGGCATCATGCGTGGGTTGTTATTAATCATTTAATTGGCCTCAAAGAATAAAAATACTAGGCTTTTATGCCTCCATTTAAATAAACTTAACTGTCGTTTTTCTGGGTTAATTACAGAGGTTGGAGCTGCAGAGGAGGCCGTTTTAACCAAACATTTCATTTTGTTTTGTTCTTTAAACAGGAAAGAACATCTCTTCCATCTGGATGCACCTATTTGTGCCTCATTATAAAAGATAAGCAGCAGACCTGAAAATTATTTGACAATAATAATGTTAAATACTGCAATAAAAGGCTGTATGGGTTTGTTTTTCTTTTCCTTTCATGACATGTGATTCCTGCCCTCTGGGGCCTTTGGTATTTTGGACGATGTCTTTTGTAACCAGTTTCAGCATCACCTGACATGAGACTGTTTAACTGGCTCGACGTTAAAAACGCACTAGCAGTACATTAAATAATTTCACTCCAAACAGTCCTTTGCAATATTAATATTGCGATTACAATACATTTGTGATTTATTGTACAATGGCAGAACCATCTGCTATTATTAGCACCTATGGTAACGATATGCAACAATGCCTTTTATTCTAATAGCATAATTTTACAAGAAATGTTTTAGAAAAATCCAGCCCTTAGATTTTATTATGGTGGAAGCAAAACAAACTACATTGGATTTTCTGCCAAGTCATTCACAGTACGTATGACGTAAATGATGCCAATTTCTCTTATCCTTCCTTTAAAATGGGAAAGACAAGTGAACATGATGTCAAATGAGGCAAATATGTGTTAATCTTTAAAAGATAAAGCAAGAAAATAGCAACTTGGCCAAATCTTCCCAAATCTACTGCTGTGGCACTCTACCAAGTAAAGACAATTGCCATTAAATTAAATAGCGGGCGCTCAAATTTCCTTAACTTCAATAAAAAATAAAGCTAAGGTGTTTCTAAAACACTGAAATTCCTACAAATTAAAATGTCAGATTCTGCACTATTAATTACTTAATAATTTAATCAAGTTTGTCTGAAACTCAATATTTAAACTCATTCCTGAGAGCGGCAACGATTTACACCATGGATTAATCCCCCAGTCGGCCTCAGCTGCTCTCTTACCTGAGCTTTTTTCAGTAGGTCTGTGAAGACCGAGAACCAGTCCGGAGTCAGCGCCTCCAGCTCCAAAGTGATGATGGCCAAGGCCAGCGTGGAGCCCTTGAACTGCCAGAGCTGGTGGCAGGCCATACAGTGCTGCACCTGCCTGGTCCACAACGCTGCCTGGAAGCCTGAGGGGGGCGTCTTCTGATGCCGCGGCTCCGCAGCGTTCGCACCGGCAATCGGCCCGGAGTCCATGCTGGAACCGAGACCAAAGGACGGAGCCAGGTGGGGATGACCGGAGACGAGGAGGGCATGGAACTGGGAGCAACGAGGAGAAACCAGGCCAAAATGTTAGCATTATGCTATTTTCAGTCCTTCTTTTGCCACCTCATTTTGTTTATTACTTTAAAAACCCTTTGATCCAGTCAGCCTAAACTTAAACCTCCCGTCAGTTTACAGTTGGGGATTTTGTAGTCCTCCCAAATTGTTTGTCGAGGTTCAGTCACCTTTAGAAACCTCCCATTCTGTCTCATTGTTTTGTGTTGTCTGTGCTGTGCTTCTCTGTGTTCGCGATTGTGTGCAGACAGTATAAAACCTAACCTTGTTGGGATCATAGTGTAAAAAATGTTTTAAAAATTCTCCATTTGCCCAGTGAGTCACAAACAGCTTGGGTAACATTTCTTTCAAGCAAAAGTATTTGGAACTCATTTGGTTTACAAGAGAGTTTTTGCTTATCTCATATCTTGTCTTTCCTTTATTAATACATTCATGTCACGCTATAGTTTGTCTCTAGCAGAAATAAGCCATGTTTTTAAAAGAAAGTGGAATTGCACTGGGAGATAAATTCAGTATTGTGCCAAATGAAATGAAGTTGAACTAAAACTATCTGAAAAGCCTCCATTTCTGATTAAATACAAACATTTGATAGATTTGGCTTTACAGGATTCATCCACACATGACGGCTGTTTTTCGCCACCATCCAGCTGAACGGACCTCTGGTTTTATTTAGATGCACATCAACTTTAATGGCGAATCTGTGAATCTCTGTAAATGTATCCCTATCAACGTGTCATGGTGGAGAGTCTGTGACAAATCGCTGTTTTGTAGATAACAGAAAATAACTGTTCAGTATTTAAAAAGGGAATGCAAAGTAATTTCTTCAGGGCAGATGTTTACAGTATCGATGTGAAATATTTAAAGTAAAAGTTATTTAAAATATATTTATTTAAAGTGAAAGAAAAAAAAATCTTTATTTTATTATAGTTTTGTTATATTATGGCTCTTTATTTTAGAAGTCCTGGATTTTGTATTACCCACAATAACTCAAATTCAGATCCTGACAATGTAACAGATGGTTCCGTTTCTCAATGAAAGGTTTTACGGTTTGTGGCTTTATGGAAAAATATGTCTAAAGGGTTTGCAGACAAATCCAGCGTTGGTGCTGAAGGAATGTAGGTTTTCCCTGTTGGAGAATGAGACTGAAACTAACTGGGAATGATAAGGTTGATTTTGCAGAAGATGGTAATCAAGATTATTTTTATGAAAAGGAGTTGTTTCATTGCAGCACAGTGTGGTTAAACTGGCCTGTGTTCATAAAGCATTCAGCATTGGGCTCAAAGCTGTTGCACTCTGGGTGATTTAAGGTGCCTTGCAGAAGAATTCATATCCCTTGAACTTCAACGTCTGTCATTGGGCTTCTATGCAAATGCGTATGAGGAAATGACCACTTTCAATTTAAAGTCTAGTAGTGAAGATAAAGGAACATTATGGGTTGCAATTATAGCTGTAACTACATTATGCATCTACCAACTTTGCAAATCTGACATTTCTGCCTGTTCTTTGCTAAGCAGTCTAAGGGTGCGTTCACACTGCAGCCTGAAGTGACCCAATTCTGATGTTTCTGACGTAATGCAACCTGTATCCGATCTTTTCATGGCAGTGTGCTCAGGTCAGGTCAGATTCTTTTAGAATGTGACTCATATCCGATACGTATCGATTCAAATGCGACCATAACGTCCAGGTATCATTCATCCGAACTGAACGTCACTGATTCTCAACAAATCTCACTATTCTGGTGAATACTAGATACTTGCGCGTATCCTGATACGTGCAAGTGGGAGGAAAAACCAACAACCATGACAGACTATATGATGATTAAGTTGTTAATATGTTGCTCCAGTTGGATAACAACTTCAAATATGTAAGCTAAGCTCCACCGTTAGCCTCCATGTTTACTTCCTCAAACACTGAGCTCTTCTTCTTCTACTGAGAACGCTGACGCTATGGCGCCCTCTACTGCGCATGCGGGACACTTTCAGGTCGTTTGCCCGTTTACACTGCAGAACACATACAGGTCCATTTACTGGAAGTGTGAACGACCCCGGCAAAAAAAAAAAATCGGAATTGGGTCACTTCAGGCTGCAGTGTGAACGCAGCCTAAGACCAGCTGGTTTGGTGTCCAGCTAAAAATGATCACACAGATTTAGTGTTGGGCTGAATTGGCCTTAGTTTAGGTTTTATTCACAGTTTCAGGTCTGTTGAAGCCTCTGGATGGTTTTCTTCTAGAATCGGCCTGTACTACTCAGTTTCAGTTTCCCTTCCCCCACTGAAGAATAAAAAAAGCAGCTCACACCCAGCATGATGCTGCCACCTCTATGTTTCACAGTTTAGACAGAATGTTGAGGCTGGTGTTCAGGGTTACATGGTGGTTTGCATGTAAGTAACGTGTTTCAGAGTTCAGGTGTAAAATGTACTTCTCAAATTTTTATTAGTTCTTTAGTTATCAATTATTGGTTCTGCTGATCAATACATGAAATCCAGAAAAACAATATAAAGTTCAAGTAATAAGGACACTTTTGCAAGGCTCTGCTTGAACTCAAAGTAAGAAGTCATGCTCACTGTTAACCATCTTCAGATTAATTCTGTTTAACCTTAAAAGCCTTATGAATACAGCAGCAGGCCCAGGTGTGTTTGTCTGTTGGTAACTCAGTTCTGCTTTGGGCAATGATTTTATGAATCAGTGAAATATAAACTCAGTAAAACCACACTATGTTGCAAACTGCAGCGTTTGAGGTCTGAAAGCCAAACAACATCAGCTCATCCAACCTGCCATCTGGTGGCAACACGGTTTATGTTTCCACAATATGGCTGCAGAAAAGTCAGAAGTGCCTTGGCCCAATGCGCAGCATGCATGCTTTGTTCGTAACTTGCAAATGCGCTCTTGAAATTTGGAACAAATTGTTTTGCCGCATCCATTTGGTATTAAAAGAATACGCTGTTTCTGCAAGAAGCTGTTATTGTGTCAGAAAACAGATTTGCTGGTTTTTTTATACCAACAAATGTTTGCTTTTGCGACCGACACAATTAAAACCCCTTTTTACTTGAAGTTATAATCCATCAGAAGATGGCAACTCTAACAATCTCCCATCAGATTTTCGGACTTGAAGTTTGCATATCAATCAGAACTAGAAATGTACTTTGTAATTCTAATCACAGGCACATGAAGTCCAGTTAAATAAATGCACAATGTAACCCAGGACCAACCCTTAAATGTGGAACAGAGAATCTTGAAGCATGATGGTTTGCAATGTTTTTGTACTGCTTGTGTTTCACTGTAAGACCACAAGTAACTGAGATGTTGAGGTCTAATGGGGAAAAAAGAACTGTTAGTTCATCTGCTGTTCTGTAAACTCACGATGTGAATGAAGTCGACCGGTGTCGCCGTGTACAGATCCCAATGCAGCTTGTCCAGAATGATCCTCTCCATGCGAAGAATCTCCGCTGTCGAAAAGCTGCATCCACTCCGCACCACCAGGTCTTGAACAGAACCAATAACCTGTTGCAAACAGATACCAACAGAAGCCAAATAAACATATTGTTTTGAAAATGTGTGAAGTGTTTCTGTGTTTCTATGACAGAGGTTACCTCGTCTTCCTCGTTGATTTTGGCAGCCAGGACCAGGGAGGTAAAAGCGATGCATTTTAGATATTTTCTCTGAGCCTTGGGGAAAAGAAAAGTGTTCATCTGGCTGTAGCTGCTGCCAAATGTGAAAATAATTGGGCAAAAACAAAATGTACGACCCTGTACACAAGGCTGCAGCCATTTACCTTGACCGTGGACAGCAGGCGGTTAAGGACACAAACTCCCAGCGCAAAAGTTTCTGGACAGAACTGAAACAGCCAGGTCATTTCTCCGATCCAAACGATCATTTGCTGGTGTTGGGACAAGGAGATGTCAGCACCCTGCCAGATAAAGAAAGACAAGTGTTGATCATCAACTGACAGGAAGGGGAAGATTGGTCGCCGTGACAATGGCCAGATCTCATGCATTCTTTCACATGCAGTAACAAGAAAAGGCAACAAAAAAACTACAAGTGTAGCCTTGGTATAGCAGAAGTAAAGGGAATGTTTTTGAAAAGCAGATGGAAACAAAGTCAAATCACCCAAACAATGAGTTCTTACAACAGTAGTGACTTTGCTGGCTTTTACTTTGTAACTTCTTTATTTATTCACAAATTGTATATGTCCACCTCTGGTTTTCATGTTTGCTTATTTAAATACTATGTTGTTAAAACTTTTGACTGCTTTAAACTTCAACAATAGATAAATCCATACTCTACATGTACAACAAGAAATGTCAGATTGACAATTGTGTTGTAATTTATTGCTACCAGTTAAATTTTTAATCCACTAGTGTTTGAGCTGGGATTTTGACAAATTTATCTTCCTGACTGCTGGTGATGGCCGGTGTCCAATGGGCCTAACAGGACGTGGGGACAGGACGTTCCAAGCCACATTCTCCTTAAGGCCCCCCAACATCCTTGGGCTGACCTTGCTGACTGGAACTAAAATTCAGTTCTTTGCAACGATGGATCTTTCCCAAATCCGCTCACCTGAATGCATCCGTTTTTGAAGAGCGGGACTTTCCATAGACGAGCCTCTCTGAGCAGAGCCGCCTCCAGCAGGCCGAGCAGCCGGCGGCTCTCTGCAGCCACCGGGTTCTTCATCCCCTCCACAGCACAGGCCAGCCTGGACCCAGCGCTCACACACCTGACACACACATTTACTTACCGTCAACACAGCCCTGTCCACGCACAAATAAATAGTCATATATTTGATGGCAACGGTAATTAATGCAATACATTTATTTTCGGATTGTGTTGGTATTCATATAAACATTAATAATTTATTAAATAAATACTTAAATGATTTGAATTACTGCATTAAATTATATTCTAAAAGCCTGTGCAATTAAAAAAATCATTTAATAAATCTGCTACAATCAAACAGGAGGCTCTGAACAGCCAACTGACTGACTAGCAGCGTCATTTTTAGTATTAAATAAATAGTAAAATTACCAGTCCAGCTTTGCACTTTGTGAAAAATAGAAACATCCATATTCATTCGATTTCATAAATGTGTTATTTTAGCTGTGAAATTTGATTAAAATGTTTTTTATAGATGAATGCATTTATTTACTACAATAATTTCTGATTTTATTTAAATTGTAAAGATTTATTAACACCTGATTATATATTGAACTGATGTAGTTTTGGCCTCCAGCATCTCTATAAGACCAAAAGCATTAATTACTACATGCATTGTCTGAGCTGCACTTCTCTTTCCACGTAAACATCGATTTTAATGCAGTTTACAAACGTAAAAACGGAGAGTTGACTCTTTGGAAGAACCATTGTGTACTTATATGTTGATTTATTGTAAAAAAAAAAAAAAAGTCGTGTAAATATAAATTGTTAATTGTTCAAAACATCAAAGTATGCAGCAGGAAATAATATACGCGCTTACTTTGTTTAAAAATCAACGCCATTTTCAGACTCTGCAGACAGACATGAAGCGATGCAGCAACGATAAAACCCAAATTTAAGGGACAAAATGAGCCTAAATGCATCACAACGCGACTGAATTGTGGCGGAATAACAAAGTGCAGCTGCTGCAGCTTCCTGCACAGCTACTCCTGCAAACAAAAGCATTTCGCTTCCTGCTGTTTAGTTCTACTCAGACAGTCTTACCTCTTTGACTTCAGAAGCAGACAGTGTTTTGGACGGCGGTTGCATTTATACTGTTTTTTTTTTTTTTTTATCAATCCATATTCACCGAAGACAACAACAAACCAGCAGTCAACAGTGGGATGGATCTGATCGGGAAAACAATCTCGGAACAAAATGTATCTCGCAGAGCAGCCGCATTATATCTTTATAATAACAAAAGTAAAACAAAGAATAAAAGCGCAATAAAGTTTCACAAAGCAGATGATATAATTAAAAAGCGCAAAAATAAAAAAAAAAGAGCGCAAAAGAGGCAGGAAGCTCAAATCAGGAAGGATTGGGGACAAGCTGTGTTTTGAAGGCTGCAGACTCCGCCCCCTCGTGACGTCACGTGAGCGGATCTGTGTTAGTGGGTCAGACGTGCGGAGCTTCACGCACAAAATGGTCGAGCTTTGTCTGGAAATGGAAGATCTCAGCAGTCTGCGCTTCTTTTGAAGCTGTTTGTTCAGATGCCGTTTTACGGACAATCGCTGTTTGTGACGCAGCGGCTGTTCTTCCGGTCAGAAAACCCTAAAAAACACTAAAAACTTGTTCTTAATCATTTGCAATTGTTTAGGTTGACGTGACTTTTCCACAGCCATGGAAACAAAGAAGTCAACAATTTCATCATGTCATAACATACAGAACACACATCTGTTTCTTTTGAAGTTCTGAAGTTATTTAATCTAAGAGTATGAAGATGGCGGATAGTTTCTTTTCTCGTTATTCATTAAACAAAGATGTTGCTGTGATGCACCTAAAAATATGCCACCACAGTATTTTTTTGACACCTCTCCATGTATATAATTTTGAAATATTTTCATTTCTTTTGTCTAGATTATATTTTGGAACACAAAACAGTTCATAGTCAATCAAAACTAACTGCTAAACAAGCCCAAATCATCAGCATACCTCCACCATGCTTTGTTTTGCAGATCATCTGTGTTTCGTTGTGATAGGCATGTAGTTTTGAGCTGATTGCAATGTCTCCAAACCTTGTGGTGAATTTGCTGTGACTTACACTCCACTGAAACTTGTCAGCTGTCCTGTTTGTAGCTACCCTGTTACAGAATGATTACCTTTGGAGTGTTTCAATCAATCAATCAATCAATCAATCAATCAATCAATCAATCAATCAATCAATCAAGTCTATTTGTGTAGCACAATTTAGCAGCAAGGCAGTCCAAAGTGCTTTACATCATAAAGACAAAAATACAAAGTTGTAAAAATTCTAAATTAAAGTAAAAATTTAATTATAATATTGATGGAATATTCTTTCTTCTGGCTCTCTTTCAGTGTCATAATTCTCTCCTGTTTCCCATTTTGCTAATTTATATCCCTGTTTCTTGGGGTGCATTCACACTGCAGCCTGAAGTGATCCAATTCCGATTTTTTTGTCAATTCCGATGTTTTTGCAGGGGTCGTTCACACTGCCAGTAAATGAACCTGTATGTGTTCTGCAGTGTAAACGGGCAAACGACCTGAAAGTGTCCCGCATGCGCAGTAGAGGGCGCAATAGCGTCAGCGTTC
>CAEGAF010082341.1:0-18862 GCA_903067075.1 Micropoecilia bifurca | reverse complement strand
GCTGAACCCGTATTACACCATGTAGCTAATATTAGCTGGTATCTCGCCGGTGGACATAAATACAGTAAAGTAATATTATAATCACAATATATACACAATATCCCTCCGTGCTGAGGCATCTTCTGTTGTTTTAATTGAGCAAAGTAGGAGGGACTACCGCTCCAAGATGGCCGCAGTATTTCCTGCGCCGGATCAGCCAATGCCTCAGCACTGAGAGATATTGTTGTTCTGATCGATGGATTATTGATGTGAGGCTCCACAGACAACATTTCACAAGTAAGATGGACATATTATTGTGTTTATATTGTGATTAGAATGACTTATCCATCACAGCAGAGACATGTAGCTCCCATCCCGGCTTCCTTTCACTCTTCATTACAAGAGATAAAAACTGTTGAGACTCGATTCTCACACCAAGTGTTCAAGTCAAGTCTCTAGTTTTTAGGGCACAACTCTTAGTTGGGTTGGAAGTATTTTATTTTAGCCACTTAATTAACTGAAGTCTCAAACTTGTGTGACCAGAGATTGTCACTCGAGTTTGACCTTTCGGCCCTTGTTGCTATAGGAGTTGTTTCATGGTAAATTGTAACATTTTTTCAGTTGTTTAGGCCAACATCTTCACAAGATTGGCTTTTGTTCTGAGTTTGATATACACATTTCATCCATCTCCTTCTTGAACTGTATGATGAACTTTTCCAAGCTATTTGTAGACTGTACCTTTGGTCTAGTTTTTAGAGTAAATATCTTAGTACAATTAAAATACAACAAACTAACATACATGTACATTTTTTGCAATATATAGGAACTTGTTTTAAGGCAATACTTCCTCAATATTGATAAAACAGTACTAGTTCCACTGGCAGATTATTTCACATAACAAGACATTTTTTCTATGTAATAATCTGCCAGTGGAACTAATATTTTCTCATCAATATTAAGTAATTATTGACTCAAAACAAGCTTCCATGACTTTTCTTGGAATATAGTTTAGTCTTTTTCCAAGTGTGCTAATATGTTTGGTCTAGAGTACTAGACCAAAAATATTTATTTACATATAGCAATGACTTCTCCAGGTGAGATACAAATTACCAGACTTTTGGTGGAACTCCATAGATTTCTTCTCTTTAAAGCCATGATCATATTTATCTTTGTAAACTTCAGAATTTGAATAAAGTAATTAGTAAATATGGAAATAAAACTGATAGTGCTATCTGAACTAAAACTGTACGTAAATATCTAGTCCCACTTTTATAGTGCCTTCCTCTGACTGATACCTTTATACAAGTTTATTTTGATCCTTTGTGGCGATCCGTTGTTACCGCTCCACAAAAGAATAAAAACGAGCTGTAGTCCCTCAGTTGACTTTTACTCTAGGTTAATCAGATTTGTCATAATGCTGGTAAGTGTGAACTGAGCAAGACTGAATTCTCAAACTAAATCCAAAAGTGTTTAACCAAAGTGTCAGTATGCACAGTTATATAACCAGGTTATTGCAACATTGTTCACACATTTCCTCCAAGCTGATTTGTTTCTGAATTGTTAACCCTGAACCAGTCTTCACCCCGTGTCATCATGACTACTGACTTCACTATACCCTCAATATATATGTTACATGAAAAATTCAACAAGTTTGTAATAATTCACTGTTTTCAAAAGTTTCAGTTTCAAAAATCTGGAATTTTAACAAAGGCTTTGAGAGCCACAGTAAATTATCTATTTGTAATTTTTTTTGTCTACGTCCATTTTGTGTGCAGTTAGTTGGCAAAACCTCAAATTGCAACAGATGTTTTGTTGAAAGCTATTTAAAGAAACCTATAGATTATCTTTCTACTCTATATTTCTTTGTGGTTTCTTACTGAACAACATGCTCCAGTTTTATTTTTGTTCTAATAATGACTTGAAGCCTATACAGCTTCAAAAGAGGAAATATTAAGAAAGATCTAAGTAGCAAACTTATAGACGGTGCATTTTTATTTCAATCTATGCAGCTCACATTGAAAGAAGCTTGATGTGATTTTTATCTGTCTGCATCCAGCTGATTAACGGAAAAGGGTTTTGTGCACAGAAAGATGTGCAGCTATGCTGCCGGCTCGACTAGACATGCTTTAACCAAGATGGAGGCACATCTTTAAAGGCAGTGCTTTCACAAGCAGCATTGTGATATGAATTTACTGAATACTGGAAATAGATGCAACCACATGTGTGCTGATTGCAGAATCTGGAAGCCGTCGGCCGGGCAAGATTGTCTGAATTATGCTGCTGAGTAAAAACCAGAACACCTTCAGATGTGTGGTTTTGAAAAAAATAGAATAAAATGACGCTAACTTAAAACTTATGAAATCTTCTTCTTGTAGATGTTAATTTAGTGGAAGGCAGAGAGTCAAATCAACCAGCTTCTGATTTACAGCCACTGATCTGAACAGCTGTTAGAGGCCAGAACATGCGACTAAACCCACAAAAATAAAACACAAACTTTTTTTTCTCAAAAACTTTGCAGGTTTTTTTATTTTCCCAGGTGTCGCCAGCCAGCTCTTCTGATCTCGGCCCCAGAGGCCAACTTCTAAAGAAGGCCGACCGCATGGGCGAGAAGAAACACGAAACCTTTCAGAAAAATCAACCTGCAGACATGCAAGACCCTCTTGATGTTCACACAGGAAGGAAGCAAGTCAACACTGCTACTGCTATTACCCCTCATTCTGTTAGCCAGGCTGCACATTTTTTCACTCTACTAAACCGACTTTGTGGTGTACTCTGCAACGAAGGGATTAAAACTGAGAAAGAAAAAAAAACGAGACTAGTCGGAAGAAAAAACATGCATATTTCTCTTTCAGGTCTATGAATAAGTGATTTAATTACAAATTACAAATTCACATGAATAATTGAGTCTGACAATGCTGCCTCTCTGCCTTAGTGGAATTTATGATAGTGAAGCTCACAATCAGCAGAATTATGCAAATACTTTCCAGTGGTCATAATCAAAACTAGCGTGGGCGTTCCACCCAAGGCAGACTATACTCAATTATGAAACACAGTCAGATTTCACAAAAAACATTCATCATTTTACTTTTGCTTCAACACACAGAAATCTGCTTAATACGTTCCTTTATTATTATTATTATTTTAAAAAAAACACCCATCCTAAATTACAGGCATACAGACAAAAATAAATACTGAAAATGCTACAACTAAATCAGCATCTTAGTGTCAACTAACTCGACATTTTCCATGAAGGCAAAAAACCTGAGGTGTAAAACTGCTGTTTATTTCTCTGTGCTGTTTTGCTTTGAGCTGCCAATGAACAAAAACGTGCACCGTCATCTTTGGGTTTCTATATTGCAAAACAGAATATATATATAGTCCAGATGTAACGGATAAAAAAAATACAATCAAAGGATCTCTTTGTGGAAGTTATGAATAAAGCTTCCCTCCTGATTCAGAGCAAAACTACTGCACAATGAAACAAAGCCGGAACCATCGAAACTCTTCAGATCTTGTACAGACCGAAGAAGTTGCCATAATGTGAGTGGCTGAGATGGGTCGGGTGCGACACGTTCACATAGACTCTGTCGAACTTCATCAGCTGCAGGCCGCCGCCGAGGTAATTCTCTGCAGTCCACGGGTTGTCGGGTTTCTGGACGCAGAAACCCGACCTGTGGGCCTGCATCAGAGTCAGGAGTTTGGACTGTCCCACCCGCCTCACGAACACGACGTGCTCGAACGAGGAGGTGGGTTTGCAGTCCTTGAAGATCAGCTCCACTCGAGAGTAAACGTGGTAGAGCCCCGACTCGTTGACCTGCAGGCCGCCGTCTTCCATTTTGTAAGCGACCGACCCGGAGGTGAAGGCCTGGCCTGCTCTCGGTTCCCATCGCAAAGTCTTTTGGGACGGATGATGCTCAATGCGTCCTGCAAGGGAGACGATTCTGTTAAGCAACGAGGACTTAAGAAAATCAATGATTTGTCCTCGGGTTAATAGGAACCTCACCGAGAACGTGGGCCGCGGGTTTCACGGTTTTCTCTTCTGTTTTCTCTTCTCCGTTTGAGTCGGGTTTGTATAGACCTGAAATGGACGTCAGATTAGCTCAGATCAACTGTGTTTGTTCACCATCAAGAACATTTTCAACATAAAGGACGGCTGCGTGGGCGGAGAACACACAGTGTTCGCATACCAATTTGCTTCTGGGGTCCATGAGACTCAGTCACGGGGTCAGGTTCAACCTTGAGGGAAATAAAAGAAACAGAAAGTCAATACCACATCACACAGGAGACGTGCATCTCAGTTGTTTTTTTTTTCTAAAGCTGAAAGTTTTGCCGCGGCACATGTGAGATAGAGGATATCCTGTCTGAATGGACGGGTGACCACAGTGGAACAGCAAGAGGCTCTGGCTTGCATTTTAAATGTCAGAGTTCACAAGTGAAGCTATTTTCATTTTGAACGGTTTCAAATTAATTATTAAACTTTGCAAGTCTGCCCAAACTTTCCAGCCTTGGTTCCATTCTCCCACCTGACACCTCCCTGGTACCACCTCCATATGTAAAGGCACTTTCAGGTCTTGCTACTGAACGGTGCTCACAAACACATGAGTCTTGGCAAACATATTTGTTCCTTATCAACGAGAAGAGCTTCAAGACAATATTCTACACAATGCAAAATCCCATTTTTTTAAAATAACAAATTCTGTAATTTAAATTTTTGTGTGTGTGTGTATCAGTCCTTACCCTATTTTTGAGTTTTTCCTGGAGTCTCAGGATCTGCCAGGCTTCAAAGCCCAGGGCTGCGAACACCAGCAGGAACAACATCAGCACTATCATGACCAGGCTGCAGCTGACCCCCATGCAGCCTCGGCTCTTGCTGCGGCTCCTCACGGTCTCCCTGGCCTGCGGGAACGTCCAGCAGGGGATGAGGTTCGGCTGCGTCGCCGACTGGCCCCGATCGCCGCCCTCATCCACCAGGAACACCTGAGGGAACGGGTACCTCTGGTCGTAGCTCATGGTGCAGGACCCTTCTGGGAGGACGAGTTGTCTGCGAGTCTTACTGCTCTGAACTGAAGGAGGTGTGGACTTGTGTCTGAGAAACCCTTTTCACGTCGAACCTAAGAAGCTGTCAGAGCATTCACCACCCACTGCCTCCCACGCCTCCCATTTAGTATTCAACACTAAACTAAAGTTCCTCAAATGAGAAGCAGCCACTGTGATTAGTTTACACCCTCTGATCTGTTTGGTTTTGCTTCCTAATCTTTTTCAACCTAACCAGGTGACTTTGGGTCTATGTGCAAACCTTTCTTTATCTAGTTATGTAGGTTAGCTGCACCTGCCTGCAAAGGAAATTTGAGGTTTAGCTGACCCCTACCTCACTAACCGCCCTCTCCTCTTCTACATAAAGAAACCTTTTCAGACATTCCACGAAAGGAAAGATTGAGCAACGTCGCCCGTCGGGAGCCGTTTCTCAGTCGAACGCAAAAATACCTGACCCTCTTCTCACCGAATCGGACTCTGACCCAATTCAACGTGTTTTCTGATGCATTCTTTATCTGTGTCAGGGTGGATGGGTGGCCCTGCGTGTTGGTAAACAGTGATGCAGCAGTTTCAAAAGCACACCGCGTGTTCTCGGTGGGAAGAAGCGGCTGCCACATGAAAAGGAACGAGCTCCGTGCATTGGCTTGCGTTCTGTCTGCTTCAGAGAGACTCGTATAGAGACGTTCGCTGAAACAGATGAAGCACGAAGCCGGCACTTTATTCTGAGACAGCTTGCAGGAAGGAGCATCTGCGCCAGGCTTCCTTTCACCGGACCGGCACCCAGTGCTGCTGCTGCGGTCACACCAGTTTGGGTTTGTTTCGTTGGATATTGAGCAAGTGCAATGTGGCTTCAGTTGCGGATGCAACACTTTCCACTTGCAAGACTACCTGTTATCAAAGAAAAGCAAAGACATGCTGATGGCATATTTTGAGGTCGTTTCAAAGCCCCTTGGGTGGCTTGGCTAAAAATAAAAACTTGTTTTCAGATGAAAAGATAAGTGAGAAATTCTTGTATATGATATTTTGTGCAGTATCTGTGAAGCAAGTAGACAGGCATACTGAAACCTTACTCCATGCTGCAAATGGAGGCAAACCCCAGTTTATGTCAAGTGAAGAGAAACTACTCTCTTGTGAGGTCTACCTGTCATCTGCACACAAAAGCCTCCTGGGTTTCCACAGCAAGGTGAGCGTCAGAATGGCGCTTGCAAACGTTTCCTTTCGTTTCTCCAGGCCGAAGCAGCCGAAGGGAAACCCAGCTCGCAGCTTGCACACGCAGCTCCCAAGTTAAAGGGCAATTACGTCAAGCTTAACCATAAACTTCACAGACTGCCAGTAGCCTGCAAGCTGATGTGCTTGTTTCCCAGAAGCGTCATGCTGAAAGAGGCGCTCGCAGCATCACTAGCGGCAGCAGCACCCAGCCGGTGAGGTGGGAGGGTGGGGTTTTGGGGTCTAACCAGCAGGGCTGCTGCTCCAGTTATTATAACCAGGCGAGTATAATAAAAACGAATCTCTGAATCAGCAAGAACGTTTCTCAGTCATTTTGTTTCCCACCGTCTTCCTCTCTCTGGCTGCAGGTAGCTGTGGTCTGGGTGACTGATGACACAAATTAAGCAGAACAAATGACAATGAAGTTCGTTACCTGGAGAGAATGATGCTAAGTTTTTTTTTTTGGAAAACGGATATTTAGTTTTGCACGACACATTTGATGAATTACCATTTCATAAGAAGTTCCTGGCAAACGCATTTGTGCCATACAAAATCTTGCAATGACAAAGCAATGCACTTTAATATATTAAATTTGGATTTATGTGATAGACCAACATGAAGCAGCACAATTAGTAAAACAAAAGAATAAATACACATATATTTAGTAAGAATATGCATATTCTGACTAAATAAACTCTCACAAATAAACCTGGATTCTTCCCTTCAGGTTTGTCCAGTGTTAAAATTCATCAATCTTCTCATAAGCTCCGCCAGCTTCCTTTTTTCTAAGAAAAAAACCCACATAATGATGTGGCCACCACCATGCTTCACCTTAGGGCACAACTGCAGTGAATCTCAATATCCATATTAGTAGCTATTTTGTTGATATTCAAAAACATGATACAAATGTAATGTTTGACACGGTTACTTTTATTCTTACGTGCAGTTATGTTTTGATCATCCAACTTTGTTAAATGCATTTTTTTCTCATCCTGGTGCTGAAGGTGGGCACTGCAAGATGTGCAATGATGTGCAACATGACCACAGACAGGAAGTGCTGATCGGGCGACACTAAGTGCATTTCTGTCGAGAGGAGCACAGAACGGCCATTTGCCCCGAACCAGTTTAAATCAATTTATGCATCACTTTTTATTGATGCATTGAATCATTGATTTGAAGTTCTGTTTGGTGTCTTTGTATTGTGTAGTTTATTTTAAGTTTGGGGTTTTTTTGGCCATTTTGTGCCAAACTGCTCAACTCAGTTGTTTTTTTTTATTCATCTTTGTCTTTTGTTGGGCAGCTCAATATTTTTTATTAACCAGTTTACAGTTGGTGTTAAACTTAAACTTTGCTCAGTTTGTTTTACTAATTTTAAGGACATTGTTACCAATTGAATATTTTTCTTTTAATTTTCAGGTAACTAAACTCAACTTTAAAAAATAAAATACATTTATATCCTCATGTCTTACATGTTCAGCCCGTTACAGAAGGTGTTTTCAGGATGGCTTGAGGTCACTTCCCAAACACACAACCTTGTGAAGGTGAATATTAACTTTGATTTTATTTGACATTAGTTTTTCAACATTGTTTTATCTTCCAGGCAAAAATGTATTTCTGACATCTTTCTTTTTTGTCACGTTTCCATGCAAGTCAGATCTGCGAATTGCGTGACTCAAGATTTTCATGAATGAATTATGGATTTGTGCAGCTCCCCCTGAATTGCCATAATCATCAGAGCCACTTCTGAATAATGTCATTGTTGCCTTTTCAGTGTAGGAGGTGGGGATGTCACGCAGTGTTTGCAGTTTAACCACTCTTTCCATTCCTGGTCGTTGGACTAAAATGTCTGTGCAAGATGTTCGAAGCTCTGGGTTGAACATCTTCCACAAACATAAACTCTATTCATTATTTGCATTTGGATTTTACACAAATAAAATCTAAGGTGTACAAAGGCACACCTCACTTTTTTAGCTCTCTTTTGTAAAATTGCTGCAAACCGTGCATCACTTCAAAGTAATTTCACACCGCCGCCACATTGTTGGAAGCCACAAGGCTCTTTCTGTTAGACTATAACAGCAAATTACAGTAATGTGCTTAATTAGGTCACAACCAAACAGTAGAAGGTAATTAAGCCCCCACTAAGGCAAAAAAGTCATTTGAAAGTGTCACCTATATTATGAAATAGTACATAAGAGGAAAGCTCTCAGTAGAAGTGTCATCATTATTTATTCATTTTATTTTTATGATTATAACTTATTTTAGTGCTCTCTGTGCTTCCATCTCTCTTTAATTCTGGCATTTAGAATAAATCTTGTTTTTCTAAAAGATTTTTTTTTTTTACAATGCAAACATAAATTTGATCCTGGCAAACCAACTCAGCAACAGTTCTGTTCAATTTAATTCTTTTTTTTTTGCTTATGCTATGTTCTTGTAACAAATGTAACCTGTAATTCAAAAACAAAGATATGTACTTTAAAGAAATTTGACCATCATTACAAAATATAATATTTTAATTGAGGTTACACACTTTTTAACAAAGCCAATTTAAAAAAACACTACGTGTCAGTGTCCTCATCAGAAGAGGAGTAACAATCAAGTCCCAAGATGTGTCCACTCTTGTCCTCTGTTAGCCCTGAGTCAGATGCTGCTGTGCAGATCCAGTTGTTTTCTTGAACAGCGTTTTGTTCTGTTTTCACTCCAGAATCACTTGTGGGCTTCTCATTTCTCTCTGGGTTCCAGCTTTTAAACTCAACCGTTTGCTGTGAGTGGAACTTACTGAGGTTGGGAAGGCCAGACTGCAGCATCCTGGCGAGGTTCTGTGTTTGGGAGGAACTCTGGCGCAGAGCCGGTCCTCTGAACGCAGCTGCAGCCACCGCCAGTCGCGTCCGGTCAAAGGAGAGCGGCTGGTCCTGGACTGAACTTTCATCTGAGGCGGCGCCGGTGGGAACGAGGCTGTGGAGCCTGGTTTCTGAAAAGCTGCAGGTCGCCGCTGTTGCCAAGGACCGAAAACATCTGGGAGAATCGCTTGCAGAGTCACTCTCACCTCTGCACTGCTGGCTCCCTTCATCATACAGCTCATTAAGTCGAGGGTTTTTCCCTATGAATAAGACATAGAGACATAAGTAGTTTGTGAGATTTCTCTGCAACTCAAAACATAATATAAAAAAAACAACAACTCTGCTATTTGAGCATAGTAATATGTCGCACTATGTGGCATTCAGCTGTGGCTCAAATGATATAAATAGAACTGATTTGCATATGATTGAAATCTATTGAACTACTGAGCGAGTATGTCTTAGATTATCCAGCATTAAATTCTTCTTCTTGCATATAAAGTTTAAGAATCAAGCTACATCATATTCAGTTCCTCACAAACGTGAGACAGAAATATACCAAGCACATGTGAACAATGTAATTATTTAAAAAGGCTGAATATTCAGATATGTGCAGACAACAGAGTAGATTTAACCATAACTTTTACTCATTGCTCATTTCTGTAGCTTGCACCGAAGCTGCCAATATTGTGTTTTCAGCAGTGGCTACAGTTAATTAACTGGAGTGCCTAAAGTGGCTTTAAGCACAGCGGTGTTTAAAGCATATTTAGCGGTTTCTAAATAACCTTTAGAAACCACTTATTAGTTTCTAAAGCTTATTTAGAAACTAATAGGTGGTTTTTTAGGAGAGCGAACCAACCAAATTAGTCATCAGACAGTGTAGATACTGGCACTTTTATGTCCTGTGACAACCAAAGCCCTGACCAGCATTTGGTGGGTCTTGAGCCTCTCCTCTCCGTTTGCTGTAGGCTCTGGGGGTCCAAGGTTTGTGCTTGCATGAGGGGTCTAGAGCTCGTAGCTTTCTTATGAAGCTTTTGTATTCTTTTTCCAAAGCATCGATGTGCAGCTGGAACTCAGCTATCTTCCTCTCCGGGTAATGAGGAAGCTGGGATTGCTGAGGAGTGGACAAACAAAACAAAACAAAACAAAACAAAACAAAACAATGCATAGTACTGGGTCAACAATCAAGGACCGATGATCCCTTTGCAACTCACCAAGCTGCTCTCTTACCTGCAGGTAATACTCGATCTCACTTTTGATGCTGGGAATCCACTTTTTCACAGACGGGGCTGAATTCAGAGTAGACTGTGAAGGGACGTGGTTTAAAGATTATTCTTCGTCAAAGAGTTCGGCTTTAAGAAGACATTTTATTAGATTCATTACCAGTTTGGGTCGACGCTTATTTACATCTTTAAGCCGTCCCTCTGGAAAATAAATGTTTCATTAGGTCACCTGCTCAGAACAAACAACAACAAAAAATCCGCTACTTTATGTGGGATATAGATTTAGAATAATAATAAAAATGTATCCCTGCATTGACAGCAACAACTTGGCACGAGTAAAGCTAACAGGTAAAGCTAGCTGATTGGAAACCCGCAGGGCTCTTATTAGCAGAATATGAATAAAATGGCGCCATGTTCTACAGACGGTAACTATTTACCGTCTCTCTCCTTCTGTAGCCACAATCTGTTCAGTCTTCCCTGTTGTTTCTCCTCGTTTCTCGCCATGGATTCAGGCTGCAATATGGAGCCGCGACTCAGCCAAAACAAACTCACGTGATCTACAACAAGTGCCACGTGATACCCAAAGACAGTTGAGTCTTAAAGGGGACGTGTCTGTAAATCTAAAAGGCGGCTGGGACAGAGCAGCTCGTTCTGTAAAATATGGAAGGAAAATTACAAAAGGTTATTGCTATAAAACAAAAACTGGGTTGGGTCCAAGTAAAAGGTGTGGCAGCCTTGATAGGATTATGAAGAAAGGCTTATTTAAATATTTAGGGAGATTCACAGGGCATGCACTGTGACTGAAGTCAGTGATTCAAGAACCATCACTCCAGGTTATCCAGGACATATGGACACGTTTAGGATTCTATAGAAATATGACAAACACAGAAGAAAATATTTTCATATCTTGAAAAAGTTTATCTTATTACAGCATTCTCTTCGTTTTACTCCAGATTACAATGATATAATAATACAAGGACATGTTCTCAAAGATTAATAAACTTAAAATTTTTGTCAACATTTAATATTGGAACTGGAAGACATTTTAACTATCCAAAAAAAGTAAACAAATAAACAAGACAACAGAAACTACAAATAAAATTAATTATGAAGTCTCTGTAAACAGATTTATCTTTTTAAAAAAAGGGGTCAGTTGAGACCAAATCACCAATCTCAGGACATTTGTCATCCAGTTTTTGGTGGAAAGAGAAAAATGATAAATTATGCAAATGCAAGTTATCGTTTTAATATATCGTGTGATTAATTGATTTATTGCTTATTGTGACAGGCCTACTGCCACCACGACCTTCCATGGATAAATGGCATAGATAAATAAATTGGACTTCATGATAGCTACATAGTTAGCCTATTAAGGCCTATCATGTTAATACCAAGTCTTGCTGTGTTAATTTTGTTTGGACATTTCATAAATATTAGAGTAGGGTAATTCATTGTGCTTTATTAACAATAATAATAATAAAGATGTAACTCATTTCCCAACAAGTCTTTTGGGATGTGAAAAACCAGGAATATTTCCATGTTTAGTCTTGTTTCTCAGAAAAAAAAAAAAACTGACTTGGCCTTGGACATTTAATACTCTGTTTGGCCCCATTATGATTTCCAACAAAACGAAAATATGCCAATTCAGCACTGTCACCATGAGTGTGTACTTCCTTCTGATTAATATCGTTGAAGTGGAAAGTTGAAGTGTGTGGGGAGGTAGATGGGGGGTTGCAGCTTGCAAGTAACAGAAAATATCTGAAAGGACAGAAAACGAAGAAAGAAAAAAAATCCCACCCTGCGCCCTAAGAGTCTGTGGTGTTAGATTTTTATCACTCAGACTTTAATTAAGAATCAGACAGGAAGAAACAACAGAAACCGCGCCTCTGATATGCGTCTTTATCATGCTGTTACAATTTGCAGCAAACAACCACAGAAAAAAACAGCTCACAAGAAATTAATGTGCAGGACCACAAGAAATATTTCATTATAATGCCGCGTCTATATTATGGTAGCAATGAACATCAGTGTATATTAGTAGGATTTTATGTAACAGGCCTAGCTTTATTTCACAACTATATGAAAGTTGTGAAATAGTTCCCAGAGTGGGTGATTAAAAAGGTATAAAAACTATCTAACCATCTTTCCGATGACGAGGGCTGAACTTTGTGTTGATCTGGTAAGATCCATCCATCCATCCATCCATCCATCCATCCATCCATCCATCCATCCATCCATCCATCCATCCAACACCCTTGTCCCTTGGTGGGGTCGAGAGGGGTGCTGGTGTCTATCTCTATCCAACGCTTCGGGTGGCCGGTGCGGTTGACCCTGGACAGGTCACCAGTCTGTCGCAGGGCCTGGTAAGATGAGGCTTCAATGTGAAAAGGTTCAAAAGAGATGAAAGCCTTAGCAAATTACTGTGGCTTCCATAACCTTAAAGTTTGATTTCTTATGTACAGGCAGATGATGTTCTGATACTGTGTGATGCAGTGGTCTCAGATGAAGATGCTGTATGGTCAGCAACACCATAACGGTTTGCAAAAATCCTCATCAGTACATTGAAGTGTTTCTAAGCCTTAGAAGTTACGTCTTTATTGGGGAAAACTGCATAATTTTCAATGAGCTTTTAGGATCGTTTCTGTCTTATTGTCAAGTTGAAGCTTTCAGACCAACTGTCTTAGGATTCAGGGACGGATCATAATAAAATAATCTTGTATTCTGCATTAAATGTCTGCATATTAAAAAGTCTTATAATCTTTTATGTTTGTATGATTAAGAATGTTCAAAAATATAACTGTTGTGCACAAGGTACACACTTTAACTAGTTTTGCTTTTTCTCAAGTAAAGTTTTGTTTTCTTTGTTCACCAGATGGTGGGTGAATTGAATGTAATTTTTCACTGTCCAGCAGCATAACGTTTTCTCATTAAAGTGTCCACCCTTTTGCTGGGGAGCTCAGAGCTCACTGACCTTTGGTCCTGAGCAGGTTGAGGGTCAGCGATCTGTCCCTTTGCAAAGGAAGGCAATAAAACTCATGATCTTTGTGTGGTTCAGTTTTACAGATTAGAAAATACCCTAACAAAGAATGAAAGAATAGAACTTTCTGACATGCCAGTGCTGATTACAGGAAATGTGTACCAGCAAAGGGCTTTAAGACTCAAAGTTTGCTGTTCCAGTGGAAATTACAACTAGTAACACAGCATTAAATAAGCAGAATTATATATTTTATAGGACTGGGATTTTTCTGCAGGATTTGAGCTTCTAGACGTTGCCATTATTGCACATTATCTGCTTTAACAGTATTTCTCACTGAACACATGCTGGGTTTGTCTTTTCTGTCTGTGACCTGCAGCTGCATCTTCACGTCATAATTTGGAGCTTTGCAGCTTAACTTCCTATGTGCACAGTTTACCCTTAGGTTATGAACCCTCACTGTGTGTCCTGGTGTACCGTGCATGCAGCACATTGCAGAGGAGCATCTTCATCATTGGCCTGCTCAACTGCAAAACAAAGCACTGTTGTTGAGCAACTTCAGAAAGGCTATGTTGCAATAGTTCTTTGATTTGCTTATGTCATTTTGTTGAAGTTTTTTTTTTTACCTCGCCCAATGACTGCTGGAAATAGGCACCAGCCTTTTATTGAATTGCTGTTCAAATAATAAAATGTCTGAGCTAACATCTTGCTTTTTGCACATTATTGAACCAATTCTTTGATTAACCTGGAAAACACAGAGAATTAAATGATGATGTACTTGCCATTATTGCTACTATTACTGCTATTACTATTTTGGCACCTTATTAAGTCCAGAGGACCCCAAAGTGCTTCACACCACATTCAGTTAGTCACCTACTCACATAGTTTACCCACCTATAAGTCAGAAATCTGTCTAACTACACTGGAGGACAGTAATTTCCTGGAGAATGATATTCACGGGTTTTGATCGGAATATTTCTGTTTTTGCATAAAAGTGTTTCCCTTTGTTTTACACCTTGAACATAAATTGACCTTATTAGTTTCCATCCCTGAAGTTTGATAACATCTCTGGTGCAATGTTGCATTGCACCAGAGTCAGCCTTCCTCCAGCTTTCTGGGAATCCGGAACGATGTCGAGCCATTTCCTTTGTTTGAAGAAGAAGAAAATTGAGAATTTCAGAAGATAAATACGTTGTTTTGGTTTTTTTTTTATTGCTTTTTTTGTAGTGACTCAGAAACCTGCCTAGCCTTGTTTGAATAATTATGTGCCAACACGTTAATCTGTGCAACATCAAGAGCTGCAAGCTATACAAACCGTTGCAGACAATTTCAGGGGTTGAAGTTAAAAACCACAAGCGGGCGAATACAATGGTTGTGTGGAAATGTGTGAATCACTCCTACACTGTTACCAGAAAGACCCTCAGCTCGTGGAAAAGTCATAGATCAGCAGCAAGCCTATCTTTCATCTCTCTGGTCAGATAACCCGGCAGAGCTGTCAGGTTTCAGGGGTCTTCCCTGGAACAGTCTCCACGTTCTCCTGACCACTTACCTTGTGACTTACCTAGTTTTATAAAATTGTCTTTTTATAAGACTGTTTCAAAAATAAGGTGAACGCAACCTGAATCCTGCAAGAATAAATCTGCACCTACCTGCAGTGACGCAGGGAAAAACAATGCTGCTAAATATTTGAGAAGTCTGCACCCGAAAATAACTAAAAATGACCAAAAATGGAAAAGATTTTAACCATGTTCGAGTCACTGATCTTTTAATACGTACTATCTGAGTTACTTTGTGGCAACAGATGACTTTCTCTTCAACTTTGCTTGTTTGAGTAACAAAGAAACCAATCGGTTAATGTTATTTATTTAATATTATCAGTGAACAGCTCCCTGTCAGCAAATGAAGGCAGTAAAACTGTAGACTGGCTAACATATGTAGACTTCTCCAACTCTAAAATCAGATGAGCTTTGAGTTGTGGTCTGATTGCAGGAGGACCTGCATTAGTTTTCAAACAGCAACCTCTAGAGGCAAAAGATGCTCAGTTAAAGTTTTATTTTTAATGTGTCCAGATGCATTTGGTGGGTAAAATCAGCAGGTCTTTGCTATCATATGTCACTTTCTGCCTCTGGAGATCTGCCTCAGCCTTTGAACACGGAGGAGGAGCGAACCCTTCTTTTTCACTTCTGTCAATATCTGCTACATCGTCTCTCATTGGTCACCGTCAATCACATTTCCGTTGAAACACGGAAGAAAACAGAATAAAATTATTTTTTTTGTTGACACCTGACACAATAGCAGTCAGTGATAAGCCAGTTTTTGTTTATTAAAGGGAATTTATTAAATTTTTAGAGCAAAAATCCTTGCAGTGGAGTCACTTTTCTTAATTAGTATTCGAGCTCCTCTGATATATACTTTATATAGTAATTTTACATACTGAATGACTGTCAGGTGTATATTCAACATTTAATATGCATGCACACATCTTCACAGACATCAGATAATTGTTGTTTTTCTGTTATATTGTTATTTTTTGTTTTTATTGCTAATTTTCAGCTTTTATTGGCCCACACAGAAACTTCTATTTTATTAATAATTTTGGAATATTTCACATTTTCGTGTCTCTTCTCACAAATCATTAAAACCATGTTCAAGACCTGCACCATATATTAACTTAAGCCCACTTATAAAGAATTACCATTGAGTTAAAGTAGTTAAAGTATCTTTGGACTCACAACAACATTAAAAAATGAAAAAGCACTTGACTTCTTCTTATGTAGAACAATGAACTTTTTATTGCGGTTATAGACTTTTAATTAGTTTGCCCTTTGAGACCAAATCTAATTTTGTCCCCGGATTTATTGGACTCACCCGGTTATGCAGCAAAGCAGGAGATTAACCAGTCGATCCACTTCCCGTAAGAAACGCCCCCCTGCGCCGTGACGTGGTCTTCCGAGCGCTGCCTCTCCTTATATGGCGGAGAAGGATGCCGTGTTCCGGGATGATGTCACGCTGAAGTAAGGTTGAGACACCGAATCGAATTGGGTATTAAAATACAAGTATGTCTTTGTGGAAAAAAATATTTAACTTTTGTAATTTCGTAGGTTAGATAATACAGGAGTAATTAAAAAAATTTCAGAGACATATAAATTATAAAACATGGAACTAATTTAATGATGTAATTAGCAAGTTAACAAGCCAAAGCGACAAAATGGGGGGGTTGAACTAGAAAATAAATATGTGTAATATGTTCATAAATAATTGTATTTATCATTTGTGTTAATGTACTTACATATAAGAGAATATATTATTGTTTATTTGTTGGTATTGTTTCATTTATCTTCTATCTAAAAGCAAATTGTTTCCCAAACATTAATGACTTGTGAAAAGTGCTTCAGGTTCTGATAGAGCCAATCTGAAACCTCCTCTCTACACAGAGCATTACCACAGAAAAATCCTTCTCACACTGAAACATGGTAGTGGCTGCATCATGGCCTGAGGTTATACTTTTCTGTAGTTGGAAGTTGGATATTTTGTGTTGGTGGGGAAATTATGAAAAACTTTAGTCGGCTTGGAGCAAAATCTTCAGATTTACCCATAAATCTGAAGAGGGGTTTCATTTTCTAGCATCACAGTGACTTACACATGTATCCAAATAAAAAGGAAATCTGTCTTCACTCGAAGAAACTGAGTTTTGGACTGGCCCAGCCAGAGTTCAGAACCAAGTCATCTCAATCTGAGTCACAGGCCCGTGACAAAGAGAAATTCTAAGAACCTGACAAATTTTGAGAACTTTTACATTACAGTGTGCAGATATTGTAATATATGATGTGACATTCTCAGGCTGCATGAAAAAGATTGAGTAACTGAATGAAAATAACAAAGCTTTATTTTTATCTCAATGTTTCAAAACCTGTCTTTTTATTAAGGGTGTGTAGACTCTATGACATTAACTAATTAAGATGATAATCTATTTTTAATTAAAGCAAAACAAACGAGGAGCCACTACAGGCAATAACAATCCGCCACAAGGAATCTCGGTTAGTCTCTGTCGCCCTCTAGTGGCGAACTGGATGTAGGTGAACCAGGGGATGGGCCCTGTTGTTTAAAAGTATAAAAACATTACATAACTCTTGAGTGTCATACTTCTGCTGTCCTGTCAAAAACATCTGTTTATTGAACAGGCAAGACTATTGTGTTCACTAATTTAAGCGGTCTGGACGATGTTTATCGAACCAAGTCTGACAATCTGAGGTCCAAAACAACTAACAGACGGGTTTATACATGTTCTATTGCTATGAAATATTTTGTAATAGTGAATAGGCATCAAAATCATTTAACTTTTGTTTTGTTTGTGCATGTGATGCTATTTTTCCAAATATCTGATAATATAACCTCGAGAAAGGGCAGCACATTTACAAAGTTACAGTGAATTAAATTAATTCTGTTGCACAAAAGCTGACACTTTGGTGTCGCTTTTGAAATATTGACTTGGATACTCGAAAGTAGTAGCAACACTGAAAAACAACAAAACTTGAGCGTACGTCAAGTTGGTTCAGATTTTAAAGTGATTCTAGCCTAGTATCTCCAATGTGTTGGCATGAAACTATTGTTTATAGGGTTTATTGAGATTATTTAGGGATTCACAGAAAAACAAAAACAAACTTCTGTGCTTAGTCACAGAGTGGAGATCAACCTCAGCCCATCTGAATATTATAGGCTTTCATCAGTAAGTGAGCCTGGCCTCTCAGCTGTAACCCAATCGCTGGGCTTGGATCAATACCAGCACTAATGGAATTTACCTTGATGTTCTCAGAACTAGCAGTTCTTGCAACATGTTGCAACATGTTTTATTGTTCCTGAGTTCCTGACATGGCACACCCACTGTTTTTTTTCCTGTCACAAGAACACAGAGAGACACTGCTGCTTCATTTCATCTGGTTTATTTTTTCCCTCCTTAAATATTGATTAGTTTCTGAAGTGCTCAGAAGACAAGCAATAAAAAAACAAAACAAACAAAAAAACATGATACAGTTTCCTTATTACAAATAGTAAACATAAGTACTCCAAGTTGATCTTATATACATATAGCAATGAGTGAAACCTCATTAAACGACTTTTAGAAAAAAAAACAAGAAATTCTTGAAGCTTTTTCTAACTTAATTTCTTACAATTAAGAAAAATGGTGTTTTGAACTGTAACTCAAGAGGTCGGCAGCATTTGTTACAACTTTATTTAGCGTTGACAACACGCCCAAAAATATGGCTACAGCAAGAAAAGTCTCTCAAGTCCTAATACTGAACTTCTCCTTATGGAAAATGGCAAAGTCCATGCAGAGCTGTGGATAAATCAAGAAAACGTTCAGTTCACTTTAGTTCAGTTGGTGCAGGTCCTCTCTGGTTCATGGCTGCTCTCACTGTCCTGAGCCCCATCTCCAGGACGCGCCACAAGGGGAATGAGTGGCAGTTCATCGCCCCCCATCCCCCCCGCCGCCCCCCTTCCCAGGTGACCCTGTCAGTGTCGCCGCCATATCCTCCCAAATCCCATTGGGCTGTCTTTGTGTGGGGGGGGGGGGGGGGGGGAGTGACACGCCGGCACAGGAAGCGTCCGTCAAT
>CAEGAF010082288.1:0-22211 GCA_903067075.1 Micropoecilia bifurca | reverse complement strand
TTATAGATTAATAGTTTTACTGGACAGAAATTACAAAGAACAAATCTGGTTCTTAATCAAATCCTAATGAGTCAAATGAGCCCATCAGTAATCTTCACTCATCACCTGCTGTGCCACCTAATCGTCATGTGTTTCACATCATGTGTTGATTTTTCACTGTTCAGCGTCAGATTCTCTAACACTGAATAGAAGAATAGCTGCCATCCATACAGTTGCAGCCAACCATGATTCAATGCTACACAATACAGTTTTACCAAGTTGCTCAAAGTCTAAACTGGCATTGTTGTGCTTTTAAGGTGTAAAGTTTACCTTCGACCAAACGCCCCCCAAAGGCATCCCAGTGGCCCACTTTTCTAAAAATGTCCGCCAGCGCCCCCTGCCGTCCTCTGAACGCCCCCTGGGGTGCGGTACTGCCCACGTTGAGAACCGCTAGATTAGAGGAAATTAGATCATAATGAAAAAGAAACAAGAGCACTTTAGATTTTTCCAAATCTCTCTTAATGAGCAAAATCCAACAGTTTACATAAGAAAACAATAGCTGACTATACTCCGCACACACTGTGGCCTCACATCATTTTCAACTTGGGCTGTTTGGTCTGCTGAGACTGATTATTCCCGTTCTCATGAATAAACCATTTGACAGAATATTATGTGGAGTTGCTTTCTTTTAGATATGTTCTCATGAAAGAGTAGGGTTTCTCTCTGAGGTAAAAAAAAAAGAATACGATGAAGTCTTACATGTTTCTCCCAGCTTTTTTAAGTATAATTTTTTTTTATTCAAATGTAGAGGCATTGCCAAGATGTTTGTGTTTATCTGAGAGGATACACCTGTTTTTCAAAATATATAAATGAGAGAAATAAATGTTTTTGGGGGGATATTTCTCCTACTATCGGTGATGTTTAGAACAGAAAAAGGTGATTAAAAAAAACTTTAATTTTGCACCTTGTGTAGCACAGACTTGTGAACTCTGTTATGACTTAAGGATCATTATGTTGTTGTAAACACATCCCCTCCCCTCTGCACTTTCATATTTAAAAATCAATGCCATACTGTTTGAGAGTTGTGGAGTTAATTTTATCTCTTGTTTGCTGCAAGATAAACTCACAGTATGATCAACCCAAACCTCATCTCCAGCTGTCAGACTGTTTTTGAACCACATCCAACCCAAACAATCTTTTTTAACTACATATTTCTACAATTTATCTGAACAAAATCCTGCAGGTTTGTTTCTGTGTTCCGTGTAAAATTGCAATAATGGCTTCTGTAAATGACAATGCATAGAAATCTGATGTCATGCCGACTTAGACAAATGTTCCTATCTTACTGAGGAAGCAATGGCTGGAGAACCTTAAATTTCTGTCTTTCTGTGGTTATCGATTAGTTATGTCATTGATTTTACCTCTGACTCCTGTTAAAAGGAAGTTGTTTCTTTCCACTTTTACCACATCCTTGCTCAGAAGAAGGAAAGTTGTATTTCTAAAAAGTCAATTACCACATTTTATTAAAATGGCTTACTAGATAAATAGCTGGAAATGTGTAATTAACTGAAATTGACTATATAACATATTATAATTGTGGTCAAATTGGACTTGTAGTATTTGAACTTGAATCTGAGCTTATACTAATTAATTAGATTGATTTGACTGTATGCTGCATAATGTGGTTTGAAGCTGTTTTCCTGTAAAATACCTTGAGTTGATGTTTTTGTTTTGAATTGGTGCTTGAAAATAAATTAAATAAAGCAGAGCTGATCTTCCTAGTCAACTTTCCTTCTTAAGATATCATCAATAACTATGAACAGCAAATCAAATAATGCGGTAAGTAAGCAAATATGTTTAATTTAAATAGCACCTTTCACTGATACATGAAATTGTATTTTTTTTAATTTTTTTGAAAGTCTTTTGGTGCAGATGGTTGGGAGATGTTGAGGTGAGCTTACTGGAGTTGTGGCTGCTGTGTGGTTCCACTGCAGTCTCAGGACACCTGGGGGCATCTGGCATCTGTTCACTTGTCACTGAATTAAAATCCATTTTCACGAACATTACAAGATGTTGTCAGAAATATGCTCTGTTTTCAAATCATATGAATGGCATTACATAAAATGTATTTATTCAAAATACAGTAGCATGAAATAATTCATATCTCAAAATGTAACAGCTACTGTATTTCGTGGTCAGGCTTTTGAAATTTAAATATTTAAAACTGCAACTATAAATCAGCAATGAAAGAAAAAATGAGAAACATACACACACACATGTATTGATACAAGACTGCTAACACATTTTTTTATGAAAGAACAATATTCCCTTTTTGTCACGCAGAAATGTTTCAGATGATTTAAACTAATTTGAATGTCAGACATTCAGAGGTGCCGGAGCGCTTGAGGTTAGAAACTGATGGCTGGGCATTTTCTTAAAGACTTTCTCTTAAAAAGTAAATTTAAAGGCCTGAAGCAGCAAAGCAGCCATGACCATCAAGTCTTTCTGCTGGTATAATGTTCTTTTTCTGAAAACTTGTTAGCTTTGCAACCGGTGTAACAGGACACAAACTTTCCAAAATATGGGATGATCAAGTTGTATTTTAGCAAATGTGAGTGTGGCCAATATGTTCCGTAATTAATTAATGAATCATTTTGAAAACTGTTTTTTTTCCTTGGGTCAACTTTATCTGATGTTAAAATTTGTTTTGGGATCTGAAACAACTAAGATTGGAAAAACCAAAGACAGAAGAAGAAAACTGCAAAGGCTAAATATTGAAAAAAAAGAAATCCAAATACTCAGTGTTAATGTCTACTGAGAAAAGGCACGATTCACAGAATCTGCCACCATGTGTATTCTGGCATCTTTCTCAGAGTTTCAGCTGGTATATCATGCTTTTTAAAACCAAGTTTGGCTGTGTTTTCTCACTCTTCATCCTCTGGGTCTTTCCTCAACACTCTGAAGGTTTTGGGACGCAGTAATGAGCCAGCTCCAGCCAACCTTCATGACGGTTTAATAACAACTCACAGACGGAGATCTTACAGTTGTAACGTTTTGCTTGTTTGAGGCAGGGAAAGATGTAGGCAGTCACGAAAGAAAGCAGTTTTGTATGTTTTAATAATAAAAAGAGAAATTTACAGGTCTTGCATGAGGTAAACAGGAAAAGGAGCATGAGCATGGAAACAAGCAAAGGAAGAATCCAGCAATGAACAATGAAAAATCAGGAGCAGAAACTCTGTGGCAGGGATAAACTAATCAGAGGAAATATGGTGCAGCTGTGGCAATGAGAAAGAGAAACTGAGGCAGGAGGAATAATAATGCAGACGGAGATTAACCAATACTAAAACGACATAGCAACCAACAAGGAAAAGGCCTTACAAGAAAAATAAATTAGAATGTAGAAGGATGACCTAAGAATGGCAAGCCCTAACAGGCATATAAGCAACAAAGAAATGGTCAAAATACAAAGAAAACTAGCGCGCAAGGATCGCAACAAGAGTATCCTTACTTTTCTTTTTTTTTTAAACAATCACAATTCTGTTGAGCTGAGCAGCTGTTTACTCAGATGTTTGAGTAGTATTCAGTAATTGGTAAATTAGTTTTAGCTCATTATAGTTTCACCCCTTTCTCAGTTGTTTTCTCCTTCAAAATATTTACACATATGGCTCGCAACATGTAGATCACTGCATCTAGTTTTCTTTCATAAATCTTATCTGTTTTCTCTTTTTCTTTGCTTTGTTTTGCTGAGATGGGACATTTCAACTTGTAAATATTCACCATTTAGTCTCAAATAAGTAATTTTGTCTTATGAGAGTAATAAGACATCTTTGAAGTTCTTGCTAATAGAAAATCTGAAAGGAACCAAAGTTTGGAAAGGATGTGAAATTGCATTTTCCAGATTTAGTGGTGCCTGTGCGGGAGAATTTCTACACAATCCACGAGAAAGACGTCAACTAGGCACTCACATCACCTCGTAAAACTTAATTACTCACAGCACATAGTCGTAACCGCAAGCATCTCTGCTGAGTTTATTAACACTCATCCACTGGACAGTAAAACTAAACAGCTCTTTTAAAGTGGATTTTATGAGTAAATCAATGGAAATTGGAAAAAATGAGAAGTCCAAAAATAGGATTGTGAAGCATCTCGGGTCGTTTTCCTGGTTGAAATTACACTTGATTCAGCACCACCAATAAAACCATAATATCCTATCAGTATGATCTTATGAGATAAACATTATACTAATTATAATATGTTAAATATTTAAAAAAAAAAAAACATTTGCATAATATATTTACAAGCAGAAGTTCAAACTCTGAAGCTTATTTCAAGTGAAGATATTTAGCTAAACATCTGAGCGTAGGCGGTTGTTGCTGTGCTGTGTGCTCCATGTGGCTTAGTCATTTTTCTTCTTGCTGAATATTACCAGCTGCTGCCTGGTCTTTTTTACCTGTATTAAAGTAACTATGGACACAGAAAAAATTATCAGCAACCCTGGTTTTATCAAATCTCTGTACCCCTGCTGGTATTACGACCCCGTTCAGCCAACGGAGCATCGCGTAGTTTTCCCTTTAACATTTCACAAGATTGAACCAAACATAGAAAAAAAACTTTGGCCATTCCTCTTTCCACAATCTGTCTAAAGCATCCAGAGGCCAAGGTTCTCTCGTGCAATCTGCTCTTCCGCTCTTTCCAAGATATTTTCTATTAGCCTTAGGTCTGCGGACTGTGATGGTCACTGAAGGATATTTTTTGTGAACCTTCTCTGTGTTGTTTTGTCAATTTGTTTTGATTCACCGTCCAACTAAAATGCTCAGTAATTGCTCATATTTATTCTCTTAGTTTCATTGGTTGCATACATTCTAACAATGATGTTTGTACTAGAGGAAAAATCCTCTACCACCTACATCCTCTACCATACTTTACAGTGTATGTCAGTTTTTTCTAAGCTCATATTCATCCTTTTTTAAAGCTAATTCAGAATCAAAGCACAAAACTCCACTTAAAGTGCAAACTTGGTTTAACAAATGCTTCCTTTCATTTGTAATGATAGTGCAAAGGGTAATCCCAAACACATGGTTGCTATGTGAATACCCTTTAATGGTTGTTATGGAGGTTTGCTGACCCAAATATGCAACTCTTTGCTGTAGTTATCCAGCAGTGACCTTTGGAGATTTTCCTTATTACTTCCTTTACTGTCGTATTACTGTGTGGTTGCAAGATAAATATGGGTCCTTATCTATTCTAGTGGCAACTACTGAAAGAATATGTCCTCTTTCTCTTTTCTTATATATCCCCATGGGATATATATAAGAAACAAGTCAAGCCATGGATTACCAATTAAAAGTTCCCAATAACTTTAGTCAACTTACAAAAGTAAAGCAGACATACAGAAAATGCTACAGTTACATTTATGCCTTTAAGCTGATTTTTACAGGTACAAACAATTATGCCACCAGTGAGTTTGTTATAAACTATTTCCTAGCTTATGTGGCTTCTTTTCTCTTTCTCTTCTACTTAAATATGCTCAAATTAAAAGGTTGCATGTTGATAAAGATTTGTTATAATGTGAAAGATTTATTTTGAAGGATTTTTACACTTCTTTACCAAAAATCCATATCTGTATGTCTAAACTTTCAAGATCCGGTTTGAGCCTCAGAAATTACTCATTAGGCTCCAAAAGTGAGGCATGTTCTTTCACCAGCTTTAATCAATAATTGCTGTTGGGCATTACAGACTGAAAGGAATGCCTTTTCCCATGTAGCTCCGTATGCCTTGTATCATCTTTACATATCGGCACTGGACAGGAATGAGAAAACATGTCAGCTTTAATATTTATTGCTTCTTTTCTTGCAGGGCTATGAAGACGGATATGATGAAGAATATGAAGATGAGACTTATGAAGCCTATGATGAAAACTACAGCACTCAGACAAAGAGGTGATTTTTACAGACACGTACAACTGCAAAAACACAGCTTCCTGCACAGATATCTGGAGCATTTATAACGATACAAAAGTTTTGAATTCAAGTATCAGTTTGGAGGTTGTTGTTTCACCGAAGATAAAAAAAAATTCAAATTAAAGGCTGCAGTTTTCTAAATTTTATCAATCTGAAGATCATTTTGTTTCAGGTGCCTTTACCCATTTTCTGTGGGTGGGTTCTAATAATTCTCTAAGCCCAACAAGCACATATTTTAGTACCTAAATAAGACGTGACAAAAAGTAGAAAAATTACATACACAGAGGCTGTGGCATCCATCTCCAATAGCCATTAAAAACACATCATTGAACAACGGGAGGAGATCAAATGTATCAGTAAATCCCACAATCTCCACGGTGTTGTTGAAAATCCCCACTGGAGCACCAAATGTGTATTAACTCACAGATGCGAACAGTCCTAAACAAATGCTTTATTTACACCTCTTCAGGCAAGTTTCTAAACATTACAGAGCCCATCTGTTGTTGGATTAATGAGCTGTCCCACAGAGTAAAAGCTACACATTTATGAGCTGCTTTTAAAGGTCGGCAACTTCAGATGAAAAACTCTTTGTTCACGGATGAGTGATACTGACACTTTAGATGAGGATTGATATACAGGGTGAGTATTTCATAAACTAATTGTGAAACTGTTGATTCCTAAATTACTGGCTTATGTACAGTGGCTGACAAATGTGTTAATGCACAAAGTGAAGCATAAGTGTGAAATGAAATGGAAATTGTATATTGCTTTTTGTTACTAAAAGCAAATATGTGCAGCAAATGTACAGCTACGGTGCAATATTTTATAACACGACATAGTCATGTGTTAGAGCGGTTAAGTCAAAATCCAGGTCTAAATCTAATTGAGAATTCAATGGAGTTAAAAAGTACTTTATTTTTTTCCCAAAGGGGCATTAAATGTTGTCGTAACTCATATCGTCTGAGCATCTTCGTACAGTCATTGTCAAGGCGTGATGCTGTGGGCACGCATTTGAATCTTCAATAGCAATAGGTCAGGTAACCAATTATTAGAAGCCTCAGACTGAAGACACTTGTTAGTTTGCGATCAAAAAGAAACCGGACTGGAACAAGCCGTTTTTAGAGCTCTCGATATTTTTTTCTCTTGTCTTCAGTTTCACACACTTCTGTTCAGTTTACAGCATAGCATATTAGTCAAAGCAAGAGTCTCCCTCTCATCCGAACCACCTGGCTTTTAAGAAATTTGGCTTCCACAGGACTAATTAGAGGGGTGGCGATATTTCCAGAAAGACAGAACAAACTATTCCTAAAAAAAATGTCTACACAGTTACAATTAAAACTAGAAAAAAAAAACAATCTGGGCCCAAACAAAATCCAAAACTTCTCTCCTCCCTCTCAGACAATGGATTTTCCCAATGAGGCTGATTGGAAACACCCGGTCCTTTTCAGCACTGCTCATGGGCGTGCTTCCATGGCAACACATGACCAGGTGACCTCAAAGAGATGAGACGATGATTAAAACAAGTAAATAAATCATATTACTTCCCCAAACACAATACTATTACCCAAATAAATTAAAATATATAAAGTACACAAAAAAACAGCACCTATTAGGGAGGGAATAAATCCCTCATGGTTGTCACAAATGCTAAAGGCTCAATATTGAAGCAACAGAGACTATATTTCACAGTAAAGTACTAAAGAACACCATCAATTGTTGAGAAGCACTGCTAATCCACCTCATGGCCATATAGTTGTAAAGCCAGGCAGAGACGTGTTGTAGTGGCAAACATGATTCTTGATCATTATGATCAATGGAAGCGATGGTTTGAACTTCCTCTTTCTCTCTTTGGCCTTGATCCATGAATCCTCCGTTTCAACTCGTGGTCGTAAACGAGGTCTTATTTGAGCTTTGGGGATAACAATCAGGTGCTCCCAATTGTAATCAAAATCGAGAAAAACAACAACTTTTTTGCCATGGTTATGCCTCACAGCACATGCCTGAGAATAAAAAGAATAGGAGCAAGACTCTTTTCAGCTGCACAGCATCCAAAACCAGGGGAAATAATTGTCCAAAAACACAATTCCTCAACCAATGAAAGGTGAACAAAAGTCTCCAAAAAGAACAAATCCAACATGCTGCCACCATTAAATGCAAGATTCTAGATTCCTAATCAAAAAGAATTCCTGACTCTTGCCCAACCTGTCGGAGTTTAAGCAATTTGGCATAGGAAGAAACTGTAAGACAATTCAGTGTAGCTGTATGAAGCCAATAGAGACTTAAGTGAACTAAGAAATGAACAAATTTAGCATGTTTCATAATTCCAAATGTCTATTAGGACTTGGATTTTGGAAGATTCAAATTTGGAAATTTGAATCTTCCAAATTTCCAAATTGGAAGATTCAAGTTCAAGTGGGATGAATATTTTGCAGATATGTTTCTTATTTTTGTTTGTTTTTGTGCATTATTTATACATTAAAGTGCGTCCTTTATCATGAATGTTTTTCTTTGTGTGTTTATCATAGCATTTCAGAATATTATGAACATGGACACGGAACCAGTGATGAATCATACAACAGCTATGGTAAGTGTGGCTGACTTGCTGTTAAAAAGAAGTTTGTTTCATGAACTATAGTCACTCTCACCCTTTTCCTCTGACAAGAACCCAGTGTAGAGTATTTAATTTGGACAAAGTTCAACAAAACCCATTGTTAGAGCTGAAAATAGGGTTGATTATTTGATTAGCCCATCAATAAAAATCATTCTGCAAATTTGAGGCTGATTAATTGAGTTCTTTATCGAGTAAACTTTGCCTACTGTGTAACGCATTCTTAGACTTGCCAAGACCAATCATAAAATTAAAGTACAATTTAGCTGCTATTCTCAGTACTTGCACCGGGGAAAGTCTAATGCTAGGCCTGGTAATGTATTTGGAATTATAACTGTTTTTCTTGTCGAGAAGGAGGAAAATAGCTATTGTAATTTTCCACTATTATTTCAGGTAATTAGCTATATTCACAAGCACAATGTAGGATGTTACACACATTCTGGCAGTTTCTGCAGCTCGAACAGCTGCTACACTGTTATTAAAACCAACTAAGAGACAAAGAAACAAGCCCTGCAGCCCACTTCCTGACCCAGGGAGCCGCTCCTCTACGCATCACCCCTCCTACGATACCTGACTGCAAGCTGCATTTAACTAAAACTGTGAAACTGTGGATATGCCAGTGGAAGCTCATGAGGCTTTTTCCTTTTGGGTGTTTTGCCCTTAAAGGCTTTTTTTCCCATAGAGCTAACCTCTGTTGTGTGCATATGAATTATTTTTGGATGCTTCTGCAAACTACATGATCTTTAGACTTCTTCAAGTCCAAACACATGTTTTTTCTAGAATACCATATTTGAAACTGCAGCAATAGAAACTTTCATTTTTATCTTATGCTAAAGTCAGAAAGCTTAAAATAAATATTCAAAGTATATGAAAAAAACAGATAAATTATAATGAATCTATGCGTTGGTTTTTAATGTTAAAACAAGCTTTTTCTGGGACCTAAAAACATTTGGAGATCCATCCCCTCCCCAAAAGCTTAGGACATAGCAGAGCGTAAACAGCCAAAGTGAGATAACTAAAGGTGTTGTTTGTGAGCATAAAGTGTGCATGATAATAATAATTAGCTGCAACAGTTTTGGTTTTTCTACATTTGGAAAAAAACTTGGGCCAATATTAATATCAAATATCAATATTGCTGATATGGCTGATAACTTTTTTTAACACGTAGCTGGATTTGACTGTTGTGATCTACAGGCCTAAATACCGTTGGAAAATAAAAGATCTATTAATGTTGAAATTATGCCCTGTGAGTATAAAATATTATTTGAATTCCATTTGCTAATGAAATCAGCGGTTAGCTGGTTGTCGTCTTTTTGCAGGTTCAGTTATTTTCAGCACAATGAATTTAAGCACTTGGGTGTTGAGGTCAGACCAAAGTAAAACCAAGCAGCCAGTAATTAGATTTTCTGCTTCATAAACACTCTTACGTGGAAACAGTGCAGTGTGCCATAGCAAAGGTGGCCAACTTTATGTAATTTGCCTTTAAGGAACGAGTCTCTGACAGTCTAATCTCAGTACTGGTCCAGTAGTGGAAAAAATGGTTATGACAGTAATTTCCTGCTGTGAGAGAACCCTGTATTTCCCAGGATGTAATTTATTTTCTTTGCTGAAATATTCTGTGAGACGACAGAGTTCAACACATGTGTGCACCGTATGTTTTGAGAGATTTAGTTTTCACAGAAGTGAATGTGGTATATTCCCACAGAAGAAGAGTGGACAAGCCCCAGACCCATTCTGAAAGCTCCAGCGTTACGCCTGACAAGAGGAGGCTACAGAAAACATCCCTATGGTAGATACTGAAGGTGCTCCAGATTTGTGACCTCCACTTCTTTTTTGAAACCTTTTTTCAACTTTTTCAAAAAAAAAGAGAAATGTTGTAACTTTCCCTATCTCATTATCAAATTTTAAAATAAAAATAAAAAAAAGACATGATCGATAATATTCTGATGTGTGAATAAAATCATACACAATCAAGTCTCTTTTCTACCTTTAAACATGCTCACCCATGTACCAGATGATTGTTCTTAAATTAGCTCTTTAAATTAACTCACTTGTCCCTAGTGCAGAAATGTCACTATTTTGACAGACTTGTTCGTACAGAGTATGTGTGTGATTGTAACAGATTGGTTTCCATTTATTGGCTTCATTGGAGTTGTTATTAAAGGTTCACAAGCCAACCCCTTACTCTTTTCACCGAATTAGATGTAGTCATGCAGTCGTTGCGAAAGCGGTGACTTCAACCTCCTACGTTTTAGTAGGTCGTCGTTTTTGTTCTGCTTGTGTGTCAGCGTCATTAAAATGTTCAGAGACGGGAGTTGAAAAGCAAAAAAAAAAATTTCACAAAGGCTGTGAAAAATCCCATTTTGGTCAGTCAGTTGTTCCAACATTGACACAAATAAAATGAGAAGTTGCCCAGGAGGACAGGGGGAAAAGTAACATAACACCAAAAGTCACATTTTTCAAAATGAAACAGAACATATTGTTATATAAAGAAAAGCACAGGCGTCACCTGTTTCACTGGAACACAAGGTGTTGCTCTCTTATTATTGTTTGATGACACTGTCTAATTGGGAACATATTCAGTGATAATCAGGTGAGGAAAATGAAGTGTTTCATCAAATATTTCCAAAAGTCTTTTGTAGAATGCAATCATAACAGAAACAGCTTCGCAATGCATGCATGTGTCAATGTTTTAATTATCCATTTTGTAATTACCTCGCAACGAATGCCACAGCTGCACCTCCAGTTTCCGACTTCTTTATTACTTTCAACTAGACTTTGTAAGTCCGCTATTAAATCCGGGCAGTGCAGGTAGCCATCTGCCTTCATGGTATTGCTGTCAGTGTGAGAGCTTCTAAATGGACAATAAAGATGCATTCCCAAAAATAAATAAACAAAAAAATCTGCGCACACTGTTGCAGTTTCCACCACAGCATCCCCACTTGAAAGTAATAAACAGTGGAGTGTTTTGTTTCCACCAGTCTGGCCCCGAACGGATTAATTAGTTAGACCATAGTAGAGTTATTTGGCATTTAATTGATAGTTGTAGAATTTGGCTGACTCTGTTCATTTTAGTAATCTCAGACTTTTCCTACTCACATTCTATATTGTATAAATTAAAATACGATACTGAAGAAGAAGATAGGGGAAAAGGAAGTCCATACAACATGCATGTTAATCATAGGATTTATCACTCTCACAGTTATGTTTTATTTTAATCATCCAGTCCTAAATGGAACTTTATTTTGCCATCATTTACAACTGTTGACTTCTTTTTACAGAAACAGATGCACTTTCAATATTCCTATTGTTATGTAAGTAACTTGTAGTTATTTAAATTGGCATTAAGTAATCAAATTCAGATTGTAGCACAATTTAAGATGTTTCCGACCAGTGTAGAGCCAGTTTATTGTTAAGATTAAGTGACATGACCAACACAACCTCATTAGTTTGGTCTATATAAAACAAGTATGTTCAGGAAAAATGTGTTCCTTGACCACTACTGCGGACATGAAGCCTTCTTGGTCATTTCAGCAGGTGCTCAATTTTCCAGAAATATCACCACAGTAGCAAACCAACAGAAAGGAACACATGCATTTAAAAAGAGTTAACATTAAAAAAAACTGCTTTAAAGCAACAAATGGAAACCAGTCTTCCAAGAATCAAAGACCTGAATGTAAAATGTCTTTATGATCTAAACATTTCTTTAAAAATGTGTTCAACATTGTGAACTATAAATATTTCAATAACCAGCTTCCCCACCCAATTTAAAGCGTAACACAAAAGTAACTGACACCAGAAATAAAAGTTACTCCTGGTTTTATTGTAAATTTAGGGAATTATTGAAAAACACCATCCTTATTGTTTGGACTGAAAACATTCACCACAGTGTGTAATTCATAAACTGTGCTTTGTTCTGTGTGTAATCTGTATTTGTACATAAAGCATTTAATAAAAATAACTTAAACCTAAATCCTGAGTGGAATACTTGATAAATAGGAGATAACCAAGCTGTAAATTAATTTTCTTTTTTAATTTTGATTCCTTCATTTATTATTTTTTGTAGATTTCTGTCAGACACCTAAAAGCTAAAATGTTTAATAAAGAACTTCAACTTGCCCAATATGAATACTTGATCTCTACTTAAAACTAATACCTGTTTTCTTGCAATCCAGTCTCTGAAGTGAATAAACATATTGATTCACACTGACTTTCTTATGGAGTTTTATAGAGGTAAGAACTCCTCTCATATGTATCATAACATTGCCTTAAATATGTCCGGATAGTTGAGGCTGATACTCTGCTTGTTTGCTTAAGGGAACAAACCCAACCTACTGAACTCAGTCGCTACCTGCAACATCACAGTGTCTCTGCTAAACTCTTTCTGTTTGTGCATTTCTTCCATGCGATTTCTGCGTGTTGTAAACACCTCTGTGATTAGCACACCCGAAGCCTGACTCTGATTAAAGACAGTAGATGATGGGACTAAAAGGAAGACTAAACACTAAACAGGTAACCTTAATGCTAATCCTAATTTAACCATCAACTGCTAACTTTCACTTAAAAAAAAAGTAAACCTGCTCGTTTTAACCCAAAAGATTAATCTTCCTCGATAGCTCTAACCACACACGTAACAGATTCAGCTAAACTGAAATAAAAGAAAGATTAAATTACATTAAAAAAAGCTCTAAAATAATGTTCAGCTAACTTTCTCATCACTCCTGAGAAATAAGTAGATTTCTCATTAAATGTCTTTTGTTGATAACCTTGAATTGGTTTACTTTTTTTCCCACAACCATATTATGTGGATGTATCTGTACTTTGTAGACACTTTACACTGCATGCAGGTTATTAGTCTAAATATTATGCTATATAAGTTTATGCATACTTTATACCAATGGTCTGCTCTTTCTTATAGATACGGGAAAACACCGTAGTGTGTTGTCATCAAAGCACAGAGAAACGCTGCAGGTGAGTAGAAACATTTTCAGATCTGTCTCTGATTGTGCCTTTGGAAATACAAAGATATAAAACATGTTAAAAACTACTAAGACAAAGAGGCAAAGCATAACAAAAGCAGGACTTCTGACTCATGGCTTTTTGAAGTTTCCTTTTTATTCATACAAACTGATAACTACGTGGGGGAAAGCGTTGCTATTTCGGTGTAATAACACACCAGTTCATAAAAGTGTAATCTTAAAGGGAACCTGATGAACTCCACCTGCAATCCTTTTATTAAGATGATCCCTGCCTCTTTTTGTTCGGTTCGGACCAGGTATTGCATCTCTGTTTTCTGCATTTGTGTGAGCATTTTTTCTCTCTAAATATTGTCAGGTAATTCTGCAAATACTGAAAAAGCGTAATCCCCAAGGCCACATGCTCGCTGACCTATTCATAATTAATCAGCTGCTACACAAACCTTGATTTAAATGAGTAGTCCTTTTTGAAAATGTATGTAAGGCCTAACGCCGAAGTTGCACAAATGTGCTGATGACACACAACAGGATTTATGCTCAAAGCCATCAGAGCAAAGGATGCAGCGTCAGTTTGTTTTATTTTGTGAGTAAATTTCACTTGTAGTGGTGCAGTTTGGTTTGACTGCTCTATCTGTGACATCCATTAACAGCTTGATTAGATTCAGCATTTTAGAATAGTAGCAGTGCAGAATTTAAGCAAAACATATTGTTGTTCTAAATTTAGAACCGCTTAGCAAAACTGAAAGATCTTTACATGCAGCATCAAATTAGAGATAAAATAAACAGATAAATGCACCCAGAATATTCAGCTCCAAGATTAAGGTGTGATCCAGATATGTTTCCACTTTAACTTTGTAGAAAACACTAGTTGAGAAAAATGTTAGAAAAAAAAAATAATAAAAAGGTATAGATCAATAAAAAAACTGTTTGGTTGGCTCTGTGCATCAATACATATGTGACTGTGTGATATTTTATACACACTTTGACAGCCAATGATTTAAACCGTTATTTTCATTATCAGTTCATACACTACTGTAAAGAAAAGTAGTTATATAACTGAAAAATAATATCTAGCACCAGTGAGTCACTTGTACAGTAATTCTTTGGTCTGATACTGATCATAAAATAAACTCTTAGTGGAGTCAGTTTTCACAAACTATGATCAGAAATACAATCGATGTCAACAAGCTGTAACATAAACTCTTCTGAATATAAATTAGCAATAAAATCAAATATGTGAAATTAAAATTATTTTATGATTATCTCCAAAATATTAATTAAATATTCTGTAGAATTTCAGTATTAATTCTACTAAATCGAAATGCTTTGTCATTCCTGCTCCTGAAATAATGTGTTAGTTATTAAAACGTTGTTAATGTCATCTGTTTTGATTCATATACATAAACAATGTTACTTTAATAACAGAGATGGGTGTTGTAGTCCTCTTTCAACCAGCTGTCACGGTGTCTTACTCTATGCTCCATACATCCAGGGCTCCTTCCTGCACTTCCTCTCGGATCTTACGCATTTCATTTTGACCTAAGAGTTTTTGTACAATTGTCTTTTTGTGTGTGTGCTTTCGTTCAGGGCACAAAGAAGTCACATTCAAGATGCAAGATTCTCTCAACACATTTTCATCTTGATTCGAAGAGAAAATTCTTGGGTAGGTGTTCATTGTTTCGCAAGACACCTTCAGTCTTTTGTTGACTTGTTTCAACTATTTTGTAAGCTTAATTAATATTTAATCGAATGTCTTTTTTGTTTGGACTTGAATGTGTCATGTTACCACACAGACTATTTTTCAAGGTTGTTCTCAATTATTGGAAATAATTGTGTGCCACAACAATACAGCAATGCTCCTTATTCTATAAAGTCTGAGGAAGAAAACAAGTAAAGAAACAAAAAAGCTGCTCAGTAAGGGAAATAACAGAGCTTGATACAAAGACAACACAAATAGAATGGATGTCATTTATAAAGGATTGTTTGTCAAATATGTGTTTGCTAATTGCTATTTAAAAAAAATAAGGCAAAATAAAGGATTTAAATGCCTAAACTACAGTTTTCAACTCTTTGTTGATAATTCCTCTGTGACTTGTTCCTTCAAGTTACTGCTAAAACTTTAGTTGCACCTGCATTTTGGAAGTGGTCCATGTGTCAGTGCATGCCAGAAACACTGTCTGCTTCATTTTCATAACAAACCTTCCTCCAACAGCAAATCAGCCAAAAACAAAAAAAACATCCACAATTTGCCATGGTTGTCCATGGATTACTTTCAACTGAATGCAGCAGATAAAACTCCTCTCAGATACAAATAAAGTAGGTTAGTATAAAACATAAAATAAAATAAAACAAGTTTTGTTTTTGTTTTGCACAAAGAATACATCCTAAGGTGCTTACGGTCTATGGAGCTGGCATTTCATCACTTTGCCATCAATCCATGCATGGACTCGGCAGAGATTCGTGTCCATTAAGGCAGGCCTGGCCAGCAGCCTCAGGCACAATAAAACACTGGCAGCTGTTTGGTTCCCTTGCCAACTCTATCACCTCTGGCGATGTTTTTGAGATGTCACACCAGCCTTAAAAATATGCACACTGATATTTAATAACAAACCTCTGTTGCAATTTTGTTTCTGTAAAGAATAAACTACAGGCTCTGTTTTTTGTTAATTTGTTAATTTAATCAGACGGAGACAGAAACAGACCTCGGGCGAAAATCCAATGTGAGACATGATGGAAGATCCACAGGTAAGGAAGTGAAATCTAAAATTGCTTCCATTATTATATCAAAGGAGCTATGCATTCTATGTATTTTGAGCAGATTAAATCATGATCAAGCCATGCCACAAGCAGATTTGGAATTAAAATGACTTTTGTTCAACCAAGGCATTTTATTCACGTAGAAGAAAAAGAGTTTAAAAATAGATTTTCATTTTTTTTATTTAAGCTAGATAAAAACAATTATTTAAAAAATAGGCAAAAAAGAGTAAATCTTTATTATTATTATTTTACAACTTTAAAGTTGAAATGCATCCTTGCCATTACCCTGATCTTAAGCTCCCACCACAGATTATGTTACGCTTAAGTCAGAATTGGCTGGGCCACTTCAAAGCGTTCCAATCAGAAAAGGCACGTTGGTAAAATTAAGACTAAGACCAAGTGGGTTTGTGTTTGGATGTGTGGGAAGACCCTTAAAAGCAAGGCACCACTCATGCAAGAAGCTCTTCAGACTGCAGCCACTGAATAGTCCTGATATGACCATTGTTTCAGATTTATTTGTTTCTTTCTATAAACTTTCCCTTCAAAGAACATAATCCAACAACAAAAAATGTGTTCTCATTTCTATGCAGATTCTTCTGTGGAGCTGTTCGTAATGACATGTCCTCTGAAGGCAAAATGAAAATAAATATGTATGATTGATAATAAACCTCCCACAGCTTGAGCTAATACCAAGACATTCTGTGGTCATGTAATGACACCATCTGCTCCTGGGTTCAGACTGGCTGCTAGAGAGCGAGGCGTTCTCAGTGTGCAACATTACGCACTCGCCGGTTTTGCTAAGCAACTGGAAACAAATAAACGATGCCCGCCAAGTCTTATTGTTGAGTGTTTTTATTTCCTTTAATAATTGCACCCTTATTGCTCATAACAACATGATAAAGGCTTGTTTGCAAAGGTTTAGGTGAGAGTGAGGAGCTGTAGTCCACCTCTGTATCCATTTCAAGGACAAGCTGATTGTGTCGGGCTAAAAGCTGCATCTCCATACAAAAGTGTCACCCTGGATGTTGTACGTTAGTTGACAGATTATAACCAGGGGATTCGCAAAGAGACAGCCAGTGGATCGAGGGGAATTACTGAGCCGCAGTTGATGCTCGCCCAGCCCAAATGTCAGACCCGAGGGCTCAGACTGCTACAAACCAAGGACACAAGTGTTATTTATCATATCATAAAAATCAATTTGGAGAGATTGTTGCATGCTTTTTTTTTAAGTAAACATCGTAAACCATTATTGTAAAAATACTAAAAGAGATAGGTTGGCCTTGGGAAAATATGCTAAATCGCTGTGTTGTTTGTAGTTGGATTGGAAAATTATGTCAGGTTATTAAATGAACAGATAATGTAATTAAAAGAAGAAATCAAATCTAAATAGTCCATTTTGAACTGTTTAAGTGAAAGTAGCCAGGGGTATACAGATTTACTCTTCATGTATGTATTTTTAGATCCCTATGTGCAACAATGTGAAAATGCAGGTCATTGTTGTCACAGAGGTTTGTTCATACTGTCAGTACCAAGTGAATGTGGTTGTAAACAACTGTGATCAATACAAAGAGTCAAGTTTCCATGTGATTTGTTGGCTTTCGTAAATACTATGCTGGACAAACTACTTTTGACAGATTGCAACATGGATCCTGAAGCATTTCATTCGGTCTGATTGACATTTTCCCCAAGAACTACCACTCAGACAAACAAATTTCTCAGTTGTTACAGAGGCTGCAAGCCTTTTGACATATTTTTTTGTCTTCTTCCCCGCTGGCGTTGGCTGGAATGATGCCGCTGGTATTTACTGTACTGCAGCTCATTTTGAGACTAACTGGTTTGTCTGGCTACATCATTAGTGTGTCAGCCTGGTCATCATTCCTGCCAGTTGTGGGGAAAGTTTTTCAGATCCCTGTAGGATTTAGTTGGTGACTGAAAATCCAGCCTGGCAATTCCAGACCGTCACAAATTGATTTTACATGTTTTTGTTCCAGATTTATCTCAAAAACCTATGTGTCATTCCCGCATACAGCCGATGACTTTTGATTTCAGCAAGAATTTCAAAGAATTACATGAATGGCAAAGGATTTGTATAAATATATGCAGTGAATATTCTTCTGGCATGTGCCTTTTGTGCATCACATATTTATCTTCTCTCTGTTTTGTCTTACAGGCATACTTTGTAGGATGGGCTGAACACCTGGTGCACTGTAAAATTTTCAAGTCTGATTGTTATGGGCATGGACTACAAAATATCCTCTGGCTATATAATTTTCATTTCCCCTAAAATCTACAGAGTTTGTATTTGTAGCTTAGGAGAAACAGAGTTTTATTGTTTTCATAAAACTTCACTTTGGTTATACTAAGATAAAAGGGGGGAAATTACCATGGAACATGTTAACATTTTCTTTATTTGTTATGGGGCTATTGGCGTGAAATTCACACCTGATTCTAGAAAATAGAATTCTAGAAAATTGAACGACACAGCGTAAGTACTAACAAGAAATGTATTTTTTGGCTAACTCAAGGTTTTTTCAAAAGATGATGATCAGTTAATTCACTGGTGTAATGACCTATCTGGAATATAACATTTGTGATGAGAAAAATTGTATGTGAAAAGCCTCTTTAGAAATATATTCACTTAGAAAGATATCAATGCCTATTTTAAAAATTATTATTGTCCTCTGTTATTTCATTTTGAAAATCCTGATTATTAAAATGGTGAGATGTTTTCATCTAGCGTCTGCTGTGATTTCAGACTTGACCGTCTGGACCCTGTGTCTTTACCCCAGTTGTTGTAATAAATGATACACTTAGGGCTGCCAACAGGAACATGTTAGTTCATTAAGTAAGTCGAGCCCACTGCCAGCGTCCTGGCCAAATGTCACCGCCAGTTTACAACTCTGCCGGTAAATCCTCCTGCTGCTCCGTAACAGCTTCTCTTCTAGTCATTTCCCTGGGTCTTCATAATGAATGTCGCTCTCTGTACCTCTAAATATGGAACAAGGTAATTAACGTCAGAGATTGATAGAAGCAATACAAGGTCACTACTGTTCAAATAAATGTTTATGACCGACTCCCTTTTGAGTTCCTGTGTTCAAATTCAATTCACAAAACAGTTTTTGAAGCAGACACATTAAAACGCGTTTGACTTGCGATATGATCTTCCGCATCACATTTGATGTGGAAGATCATCTATTTCTTATTGTTTTGGATGGAGGGGGATTTCATGCATCTACACAAGGTATCCACTCCTCTCCCTCGCTCTGATATGTGCTTAATTCATTTGCCTCATGACACACTCCACACAGCCTGTTAGGCAGTATGGCATTTATCTCCCTCGATATTACTTGATCTAAATCCTGAAAGCACAAAGACACTAAAAGTGGGTCAGGATTTAGGCAACGTACATTGCCTCAACACAGTGTGTAGCGTTAACTAACACACTGCAGCTTTCTCCATCAAGGACAAGTACCTGAGCAAACTCAGCTCTGTTTGGACAGCTGCTCGATGAGCCAGAATAGAGAATGAGGGCTTATGATCACCAGAAGTCGAAAAGGGCCTCTTCAGCATCACGGCACTTCTGATGAAATGATGTCTGTGCAGAGTCAGAAGAGTCTTTGGTGCGTGTGGGTGATGTTTGTGTCTTATTTTTCTTTTTTCAAAAAAAAAAAAAAACAACTGACATCTAAGTCAGGTGACAGACAACAAGGATTTACTGCTTGACTCGCAATTTTCAGGAAGATATGAGGGCAAATATGGACAGACTACTGGGTTGCATTTAAGCTTAGCTTTTGCAATTGTTTGCTTTTTTATTTTTGTCCAAAAGCCTCATTAGAGCTGTTTTACAGATGTGATGAGTTCTGACATATTGAGATGCTCTATGCAAATGGAAAAGCTAAGCAACAGAATTGCACAAATTACGCTTTTGACTAATGAAGGGCTGCAGTGCAAAATGTCTTCACATATATGCAGTGCTTGTTAAATATCCTGTAAGAAGTATGCTATTTGTAACGAGATTAAAAATATTGTTTTCAAAGTGTTCCTAACAATACCAACAACTGACTAAAAGGAAAAAATAAGATATTATTTGAATGTTAAATGACTTGTATTTATTTTGTTGGTGAAGAAGGAATCAAATAAAAAAAGATATTCAAATCAGAACTCTTCATGCTGCTTGTTAAACAAAGCAAAGCTAAAATCTATGCATATCTGCCTAATAATATATTGTAAAATTTATGGATGATATTTTTTGTTAATACATTAGAACTTGCCAGGAACTCCAAAATTTTGTTACAGTACATCAACACATAAAGCCAGTTCCTTGGACATGTGGATGATGAAAACCATTTTAAAAAAATTAAAAAGTAAGTTTACGTTAGAATTAGGAAACTTGTGAGATGTCACAAGAAGAATTACTTACTTATACTTCTTTTAGAAATGGGTGTTAGATCTGACGGCCTTAATAGATGATATGTTGCTCCGCACAAATTAATCAGATTCATATTTTCACCTTTCAAGTTTAGGTTTCAAAGGACAGAATAAAGAATTACTTCTGAACACATTTTTTAAAGGGCATATATAATCATTTTTGCAAACTTTCCTTTTTGTTGTCATTCGGAGTTGAGGAATATGTAAAATGACATGAAAAAAACACAAAGGAAGCAGAGTTGCAGAAGAGTATTTTGTTTCAAATGTCAAATTGAGAAAATTTATAACATAATAACCACCCAAGACAGAAATTGGGTAAGAGTGACAAGTCTCCAGCAAGAATAAGAAATCATAACGTTAAGACTTTTGTGGGGATTTATCCAACAAGGAGGACAAAGTCATCCTAAAAGTTTCATTAAAAGTCAATTAAAAGTAGAAACTAAGAAAGTTATCATGACGATTCAATGCAAAGTTGGCGTTTTTAATGGACTTTCATTGCTACTTTTAGAGCAACTTTGCATTAGAAGTGTCATTATTTACCAAATAACACTTCAGGTCAACTGTCATAAACAATCATAAAGACTTTTTTATGTCCATGACAGATGTTATGTCATGTTTATGACAGTCTGATGTCAGTCTCATGCTCACCCCTTCAAACAAAGTGTTACCCAAACCTTGGAGTTCGAATGGACTCTCATCTCAAATTTGAAAATCACATTAAGCACCTGTTTAATACCTTTTTTTTCATCTTTGCAATATTTCCAAAATGTGTTCATCTCTCTCTCGTTCTGATGCTGAGACCCTCATCCACGCCTTTGTCTCCTCCAGGTTCGACTACTGTAACTAGCTGTTCATTGGAGTCCACAGAAAACACATTCAGAGGCTTCAATATATTCAAAAAAGGGGTGCCAGGATCCTAGTGAAAACTCGTAAATTTGACCACATCACACCTACTATTTACGAGCTTCACTGGCTTCCTGTAGCTTATAGGATTCAGTATAAAATTGACTTATCACTCATCATTGTCTATATGGAACCTCACCGGATTATTTGAAGGACCTCCTTATTTCACATTCAACTTCTAGATCCTTGCGATCCCAAGCCTGTAATCTTCGCCACCTTCCTCGATCAAAACTAAGGACCATGGTGATCGGGCATTTGCTGTGGCTGCTCCTCGTCTATTGAATTCTCTAGTGGACTATTTGAGAGCCCGTCAATTAATGTCTGACTTTAAACCCGGCCTGAAAATGTTTCTTTTTAGACAAGCCTACTTTTAAATGACTGTCTTTTTTTGATTGTTGATTTTATTTGTTTTTAGCTGCATTGTGTAGCACTTTGAGATTTTTGTTAATGAAAAGTGTTTTGTAAATTAAATTATTATTATTATCCATCCATCCATCCATCCATCCATCCATTGTCTCCCGCTTATCCGGAGTCGGGTCGCGGGGGCAGCAGCTTCAGAAGGGAGGCCCAGACTTCCCTCTCCCCAGCCACTTCTTCCAG
>CAEGAF010082287.1:0-45009 GCA_903067075.1 Micropoecilia bifurca | reverse complement strand
CACCTCAAACCAGATGTTGGACTGGATTTTATTTCAATGTCATTTGTGAATGTTAGAGCCTCATTTTCAACAGTGGAGCTATAAAGGTTGAAAAAGGTTATTATTTTGGAGAAAGTCTCATCAACATCAATATTTCCACTAAATAAGAGAAAAGAAAAAAAATAGTTTGATAAAGGAAAAGCCTCTCAGACTCTGAGCCCGACAGCACCAAACTATTTTTTATAGACAATTAAATTTCACATAATTATGCGGTAGAAGCCATTTGTTAAATACGTAATGAAACATATTTACCGCGTTAGATGTTTGTTTTTGTTGTAAATGACTTATACTCACACAGAATGAGGTAATTAGTCCAAGTTTGTCGTTTATTTAATGTTCAGAAACTACAGCGGCTGTGATGCGCCAAGACAAAGGTAAACAAAGGTAAAACAACCCGAACAGGTGATCAACTGTTCAAACCACTCACACCTTTTTACACCCCGTCTCTCTCTGTCATTTAAGCACACCCGTTGCTGCGGCAACCTCCTGCGCTCCACAAGCCAACCAGAGATTACATTAAAAATATAACATTCAGTCCGTTACGATATCAGGTTTGCAGGGTTGATATTTATTTTGCGATCTTTAATAAGCCTCTCATGAACACAGCGGTGGTTGATTAATTCATTTTAACCTCCTGCTCTTCTAGTTATTTTGGTAACCGAAAAGCACCGAATTACGCAACACCTTGTTGAAACAATAATCACTGAGATTATTATTGTTGTTGGGTCATTACTTTGAGCACGTTTTGTTGATTTTTTTTGCTGCTGTTCTTTAATGAAGTTACAAACATTTTGATAAGGAGTCTGTGGAGGACGTGCTGGTTTCAGTGACATGGCAGCTTTCAATTTGTCACCTAATGCCGAGATCGACTCAAAACCTTCCACGATCGACATATTGCACCGCTGCTCTACAAAGCACGAACAGTTCAGAAATGATATGAAATGGGAAAAAGTTATTTAATAACTGATTAAGTAGTGTTTTAGATTGTTCTTGAAAAACTAATCAGTCACGGCTGATTAGTGGGTGCTCTCATGGCTGCACAGTGAATCCATTGATTTTTTACAACTGACAGCCCCTCCCCTCTCTTGCAGGTACTGCGTAAATCTTATAGGGATACACAGTACCCTACCGTATCCCCCTACTTTCACCCCTGCTTGTAATGCATGGTTGTTTGAATGAAAATGTAAAATTAATAATAATAAAAAAAGAGTCAAAATAAAAAAAACAAAACAATGAAAAACCATTAAAGCCTATAGAACTATTGATAAGGACCACTGTAAAAGATTAACACAGCTTTTGGAAGATGAAATATGAGAAAATAAAAGTTGGTTAAGAAATTTAATCTAGGATTATTTTTTTACCTCAGAGCAGACTCTTGCTCTCTTATTACTGGTGGACTGATGTGTCTCAGCGAACGACCTTTTATTGGCCTCCGACACTCCAGGAGACCCTCCTTCATGTGCTTGAGTTCGTTCACAAACAGCAAAATCTTCTTTCTCCTTTTTAACATCCTGAATGTGCTGATGTTCTGTAAATAATCCCAGGATTAGAATACATTAACGCAGCTACACCACAGATAAGGACGTGTGTGACTTACCTTTCTCAAGCATTGCTTCATTTGAATTTCCTCCATCCTCACAGGAATTCATGGCCTAGAAAAAGTAAAAGCAAACGCATCACAAACCTACCCCCAAAAAACAACCATGGATAAAGTGACACAGCCTAACCAATCCCATGAGCGATTCAGCAGAAAATATTAAATCAATGTGTACACTTGTGCAGACTCCAAATATTCTAAATAAGTGTTTAAAGTTACACATGACAGTAAAAAAAGAAAGAAAGCTCTGTACAAAAATTAAAGCAGAAAGTCATGGCTTAGTTGTTTGGTAGAGTCATACATTTTGTATTTGGAAACTATGCAGTTTCAATTAAAAAAAATAGGCATCACATTGATTTTTAGTTAGCTGTGTGGATTGATTAGATGCAAATTAATTTGATGCCAAGAACTTGAATAAAATAAGTTTCATTGTAGCAATGCACAAAATGATTGATATTGATATCAGTGATTAATTGTTCTGTGTTAACTCAAAAGTTAACAGTGCGTTACTATAGTTTTTACATGAAAGGGAACTGAAGTTTTAGATGTATGTGAGACTTTTCTGACTTGATGTGGTTCAGTTATCTGATCAGGATGCCTTCCTTTAGAGGTTTTCCACGAATGTTTCTCTGGGAGGAGACCTCAAAGCAGATCCAGATATTCTACTCTGTATTTACAAGAAAGTCAAAATCAGCTGTTTGGAAATATGTCTGATCGCAAACGAAAGCAGAAAAGTATAGTGGAAGCAAGGCTAAGTTGCACTGAAGAAAATGTTTAAGATGTGCTACAAAATGTAAAACAACGCAGTCAGAACAATGTAACAAACATTAAGAAAATTATGGATGATTCTGGAGTCCATGTTATCTCATCTTTGTCTTCTCATTTACATCAACCAGCTACTTCCTCATTCTTTCGCCCATGACCGTTTGTACACAAAAACACAAGAACACAGTCAGGATGTGACGCTTTCCATCCCAATCGCGAAGCAAAACTCGCTCCTTGCACTGAAAGATAAAATAGGGCCCCATCACCTGTGCTTTGTGACCGTTAATGACTCAATGACGTTAGCGTGGGGGAGTCGTGGTGAATTAACGGTTAAACGCGCGTGACCGGCGGTTGCAACTAACCTTTCCGACTCCATGTCATCCATGAGGAGGGTTAGCAAAGCGCCGGACATGTCCGCGGGCGGCATGTGTTTCCTTTTAAAATGTAATAGTTGAGTTGTTGTTGATGTTTTTGTTTTGTTTTCCTTTTCTCGCTCGGCTTCTCCGCTGCGTCGCGTGACGTGACGTAACGGTAGGAGGCGCGTGCTTGCTGTGTCACTTCCGCTAATCCGCGGAGACAAAGCTAATGAGTTCAGTGTTTTGGAGTGCTTTGAAAAACTCATTAGATGAAACTTAATTTTACCCATTTATAAATACTAGCTATATCTAATTAGCCTGTTCTAATGGCACGTTAAAAGCTTTTTCATTTGAGCTCCAGCTGCAGAATGCTTTTTTGCTCTACCTTTGTCTTTACAGTAGGCAAACTACTACTTTGTAGCAGTACAGAATACATCACATAGACGTGCAAACATTATTTTCTGGAAAAATAAAGATAAATTGGGTAACCAGTGAACTGTGTGGCAAAAGAAAACCCTGCAGCATCCTCAAAGCATCTCTTTTTAGTCGTAACCTGAAAAGTAACCATGAAGGTGGTTTGTAAATGTACTGGTAAATTCTAGAAAATAAGTTTCAGTCTCTTGACAGTAGTAGGTAACTAGGCATGGTGCCCAAAAAATATCCCATAGGTACTCAATACAGCCCTCCACTTGTAGACTTTTTAACCTTTTCCTGTGCATTTGCACCATTTTGCGGCTTGTCATGTCACCACTGAAAAACACATTTATGGTATGACAAACCTAACAGTCACAACTGAAAAGTCCCATGTTACAACTGTAAAAATAAAGATCATGAGAAAATGAGAGTATTTAGTGTCATCAACTTAATGAGCAAACTAATGATTTTGACAGAAAAGGTTTGTGTCAATTAATGAATCAGGAATACTTTCCTTGAGAGAAACTCCAGATGAGCAGAGGTGTATTGAACACTATGGTAGAGTTATATTTTTACTTCAGCAACTGTGTTTCAGGAAATGCCAAAACCACAATTCAGTGCCTTTCAAACCTAATAATTTTTTGGCATCCCATGTTGAGATCAGGAGAACTCATTGAGGAGAAAAATGTAGGAAATAATGATTTACCTTATTTAGGCACTTTAGCTTCAGAGGATGAACGTGTAAACTTTAAATACTGCATCTTTGACTGTGATCACAGCATATCAGTGTTTCTTCCATAAACATCTAATTCCACAAGTTATTAGAAGCACCACTCATTTTCCAAACATTTGAAATAGTTTTAAAGGATGAAATGCAGATATATAAAAAAAGAAACCAAAAACAATTTTTTTCCCCAACCCCCCAGCTTTAATCTGTTCTTATATAAATTCAGTTAGTTACAACTCCTGGACTGTATTTTTTAAAACTATTATTTATATAAAAACAATTTTAATTGTCCACATAAGTTTATATTTCGGAATGAATTAGAGATATGTTAGGACAAAATTAATCAACTGTCATCAACTGTCTTAGGTTTCCTTACACTTGCTTTTTTTTATTAATCGAAATAAAGAATTAGATTGCAGTAAAAAATTCCAACTGTGTTGGAATCAGTGGTCTGAAGGTGCTGGACTTTGAACTGTGGACATACACATAGCTGTGGAATCAAAAAATGGTTGCGGTATTTTTGGCCATGGTGGCCCCACCATGAATATTTACATGAGAAGTTATGGCGTGCCAGATCCTATGTGTACATGTTGTGTTGTTTCAAAAATTAAAATAAAGCGCAACAGCCTACAAGGAAGAGAGTATTAGTTTACAAACTGATATGCTTTTTCACTTGCAGATTTAAATCTCAGGGCAGATTGCCTCAGTGTCACAATTCCCATCTCAAAGTGAAAGTGGATGTGAAAGAAATATCTTTTCAGTGTTATAAAAATATTAAATTATGCTTGTCAGAAGACCACATATCCATGTAAAATATAAACCTCATCAAAGTGACATCTTAAAGTACAAAAAACAGAGGGAATTGCACTAGTATCATTTCTCTGGTTATCAATGATAATTCATAAAACAAATATTTCGCCAATATTAATTGATAATAACTGTAAGCTGTAATACTTTGTAATTCTAGCTTCATGGCAAGATAAAATAACATGATGTTCTATACCGCAAAGTCTATTCATAGCTTTATTTGAAAACAAAGGCTATAATTAAAGGCAATGCACAGAGAAACACTTAACTTTTTAAGAATGACAGAAATTTAGATCCCTGTTTAACATGAAACATATAAACAATGATTAAAAAAAACTACACGTCCTATGTTTATTTTTCAAAACATTTTTTTCATACATTTGAAATACTAAAAGTCTTATATTTTAAATCAAGACGGTAGAGGTAGAGTTTTCCACAGAATAACAGAGAAAAACCTTATGGCCAACATCGCCCTCAAGTGCTCGGTGACAGAAACAACATGTCTCCATACATTGGTAGTAGATTTCTGCGAAGGCAAGCAGCTCAAAAGTGTAAAATGTATTTCGGTGCTGAAGTCGTTTCTGTCTCTGTAACTAGTGATAATCACCACCATTATTCATGAACCCATTTAGAGACATAAAAAATATCCTGAAAAAGAATTAAAGGCGATTTAAGCTTCATCCCTGGAGGTTGTGAATCATATCGATGCAGCCGTTTTGTCAGAAAATAAATCAGTGCACAATATCTAAAACTGAAAGAAAACTGATTCCATAATTAATAACAAGCTGATGGCAGCTGAAACTTTCTTAAACAAATAATCAATTAGTTGGCGGGTGCAAATGAAATGCGATGCATTAAACGGGACCTGAGCCGAGCACCAAACCCTCTGAAGCCAGAAGGCCTCCAAGCCATAATCCTGTGTTAATCATCATCTACTTTATGCACACAGTACTTGTTCTTTCTCCAGCCACAAATATGTCGATACAGAGATGATATAACAAGACAACGTGTGGCTCTCATTATTCCACTAATGAGCTGTCTCCATGGCAGTCTGATCTGTCAGCCAATGAAGCGAGCAGCCTTCATTCGGGAGGGGATGGATATGTGGGAGGGTTCTGGAGGGGGGGGCTTGGGTCAGGGTCAGCCAGGCGGCGGCTAGGGATGAGGGGCCGGCGGGCAGCACTTAACGCAGGGAAGAGCTCGTTAAAGTGTCATTTTTGGCCAATATGCTCATTGGTGTCGAAGAGGCCAATCAGCCGTACTGCTCCCATCTGAGCAGAATGACTTTCATCCATCACTGTCTGCTCTGTGATGATATTAGCAGGTGTTTACTGATGGGCCATTCGGAGGAAGACAAATGGAGATCCTAACGTCCTTTTACACTCGGTACTCCAGCAATCATTTTATACAGACGCTTATTCCTTATGGGGTCAGAGAACTGGGGGCTGCAGGAGATCCGTGGCCTTTGTGGATTAATAAAAGAAGCGGTTAAACATCATTTTAAGCGCTGATCAAAAATGGTCCACATTTGAACAGTTGGAAAGCCAAAACTACATGAATAGGCCAATTGACAACTGGCCTTTAAGAAGCACCTGCTCTTTCTCACACTCCACCTCCAGCAAGTCATCACAACACAGCCTGTTACCTTTCTGTCTAAAACATTGTATAAAAGCCACTAGTGGAAGAAAAACTTAAAAATTAAATGAAAACCAGGATGAAGTTTTCGTGGAAAGGCACATCAGCACCAAGCTAATGCGCATTTCCACAAGGTGTTTGACAATTACTCTGCTGTCGCTAGTCTGGAGGAGCTGAGGGGGGGAGTCACTCAGCTGCATGGCTGCCATGGGACATTTTTCAAATATGAAAGAATCAACCAAAGCAACACTCCAGGTATGGTTTTGATGAGGTAATGAAATCATTACATGATGTAAAACTAAAAAAAAAAAGTAAAATTCACCCCTCCTTATAAGGACATCCATATACAATAATTTTTATCATGGGGAAACTCGAAATTGGTTAAAAGCAGACCTAACTGAAATCTAAAAGCCTGGGTGATTTCTGTCAGACACTGAAGGAAACTATCCTAGTAGTCAATGTGTCTGTGTAATTGAACCAGCCGGACGGAGCTGACCGAGTCTCTCTCTGCCGGACCCGGCTGTAATTTCACCGCTCACCGTCTGGGACCAGCCAGCCACACTCGGGCCGCGGTTCCCGCCTCATGTTTTGGATGCAAACTCAGAGCTTTGCCAGCTCCTGCTCCCTTGATACCCAAGACTCCAAAACTGGAAAAGCAAACACAGAGTCTGGTTCCTGCCATGTAAAACTGATTAAAAAAAAGTCCTCCATTTTCTCTCTTTCTCATCTAAGTCTGAGCTTCACGGGAGATTTTTTGTAGCAGATTAATGCCTGTAGCAGAATGTTTTCTAGGAATAAAGAAAAAAAAAACCCTCACGGTTTCTGCTCCACATTAAACATTCAGCTTTACCGCTGCAGGAACTGTTTTCTCCTGAAGATGAAGCCAAAGAAGCTCATCCTATCAGACTCTCTTCTGCAACACTTGCTTTATTCCTAGTGGGAGCAACAGTTTCACAGCTTTGACCAGCCTTCACCCACCAAAAAAAGTTTTGTTTGGTAACTATATTTGTCATTCTGACTGTGTCTCAGCCTCTTTTCTTGTTTGGTCCTTTTAATTTTCCATGTAACTTTCCTCATGTCTCCTCACGGCGAGGATGAATATTTCATGAAGAGCCCGAGGCTTTCCCTGGCCCGAGGAGAACCTAGCTGTACCCACGAAGCCGAACCAGAAAAGGATGTGGACGAACAAGAGACAGACAGGAGGCTTGTTTTTAAGACGCTTCCCTCCACCTTCCTTATCTAACCTTTCTTCAGTCATCCGCCTCCATCTCTCCATCATGCTCACTTGCACCTTCCACCTTTTAGGCTGCAGGAATTCTGACACTCACTTTCTACAAACCTTAGAAGTTTTCCCATCCTCAGCATTCAATCAAACTTTTCATTTTCTTTTTGCAAGACGGGACTGATTATCAATTATTGCTTTGTTTACATCCTAATATTTCCTAACCTCTCCTCACTTTGGTTGAACTACCGGCCATGTGAACAGTGCATTGAAGGTGCTGATAAGAAAAGGTTGATAAGACAAGGGGAGGAAGTTGATTGCTAAAATTCTCTTTCAGAGGGAAAAAATAGGGAAGCATTTTACTTTCAACTGGAACCCGGCAGTTTGAGTCATATCTAAAGACATGGTGCTACTAAACTAGCTCCCATTTTCAATGTTTTGGAAAAATAAGAAATTATGCACAGTTTAAGTTTAAATTTCTGGCCTAAAGATTTTTATTCTCTTGTTCTTAATTTCTGTTTTGAATTTTCATCGTGAAGAACTTTTTTTTTTACTTTAAAAAGTGTTTCAGAAGTAAACTTTGCGTTCTTACTTTTCTTGAAAACAGTTGATCTCTGTTTCTGAGTTGTTAAAAGGAAGTACAACATAGCAAAGTACTTAAGCTGTTCCAACATTTACAAAATATGTTGCAAGACACTGAATGAAAAATGAGAAGAGATGCAGCAGTCAAGTGGCCAAAGATTATTGCCTTTGAGATTTGGACTTTTCTCACTTTTCTCATCTAAATAATTGCATCAAAACTAAGAAATTGAACACAGCAGACATCAGCCTAAACTTTGATGCACTTATTTTTGCTCATAACATCTTTAAAAATCTGATAACAAAACATGGTCTGACACATACACGAGAAAATCTGCTAATGGTTCGTTTTCTGGTGGAATAAAAACTATTGGTAGTTTAACCTCTGCCCAATTTTTTCTCTCAGTCATAAAGTAAGAGAAAAAAATTAATATTAGTTGAATATCAGAACAGACATGTTGGACATCAAGAAAAACTAGAAATTGGAACAATCCTGAAAGGTGCATCTTTAAAAATTACCACATGGGCATCATATCTTTCTCCATTCACTGTCACCGTTCTGTCTAAAGCATTGAATAAAGGCCACTAGTTTAAGGAAATCTTAATACAATTTAAAAAACCAGGATAAAGTTTTAAAATGATGTCCATTCTTATATTTATTATGTTTTCTTTGTACCGTTTCAAGTTAAATACAAGCTCTGAGTAACCTGTAAACAATTACATTCAGGAGACGGACCTTTCTTCCCCGTCCCCTCTCCGTACACTCTGTCCTTCAGGTGTAGCTGGCGTGAGACGGACACCTGCCAGCGGTGGCCTGGTTTCACACCTTAGCTGCTCCTCCTCCGCCCCCCATTGCCCTCCACAGACAGCAGCCTGGGAAACCACAGGCCACCAGGCTGGCGCCAGTCTGTACGGCTTAGAGCAGGGCAACCGGCCCAATCAATACCTCTGCATTTCCTGTCCATTTGCTCAGGTCTCTTCATTAATAATTACTGCTTGGCGGAGCTTCAATGCGCTCGCTGGCTAGCCCATAGGGGAGAGGTTTGGGTGACCTTTCCCCGCCCCTGGGTTGCCTCAAATCTCTCTCTTGCTCACACACACACACACAGACAGATAAACAGGCGTTGAGACTGACATAACAAGGCAACATTGATGACATTACAACTCCTGATTCACCCGAGTCGAGTCTCAGCAGTAAAGCAGTTCTTTGCTGCGTAATGGGTAAAACAGGACCTTTTTCCGTAGTGAAACTCCTCAGTTTGGCAAAGAGTAAAATTTCAAGCAGCTGCAGTTTAGAGCATCAACTTTGGACAAACAAATATGCTAAATAGTTAAAAAAAAAAAAGAAAAAAGAAAACGGGACATTTTTGAGAGTAAGTACTCCTTAGTGCCGCACTTGCTGTTCATGGCACATTTTCCAGATGACACTAACAATTCATCAAAACATCTTAAATGATGTTCTGCCTGGTATGTGGCTGTGCTGATAAGCCAGGTAACAATAAAGAGACAGTTTTTTTCCCTTTCTTTAAAAAGCAGTCTGCCGGTAAATTTTCTCCGGGCAGGAGAGGGGGAGTATCGGAGCTGCAAAAACATCTGGCACGAAGCCGGAGTGATGAGTTTTTATTTGATGATGAACAGTTGTAGGAGTTTTGAAAAAAAAAAAAAAAAACCCAAAAAACACGAAGACGGTATCATGGCCAACCCAAGACTCTCTCAGGCCTCCACAGAGGAGTGTGTCTCTCTTTGTGTGTATATATATATATATATGTGTGTGTAGGTGTGTCTGTGTGCGCGCGCTTGGGTCAAAATTTGTTGACGGCCAAGGCGATGTTCTCCAGGGCGGATCGAGCCTCAGAGGAGGGGAAAGCCTGGATGGCCTCCAGAGCCCTGTTGCTATGGTAACGGCACAAGTCCACCACCGAGCTCACGCCTTTCTCTGACTTCACCGCTGCCAGGAGCTGCGGAAGGAGGGAAAACAGGCATTAGTTTGTCACGTCTGTGTCAGCGCTGCCCCTGTGCGGCTGTCAATGACTGTAGGGGAAAAGTTAGTTTGCTCTAAAAGTCGGAGTGAGGCAGTTAGTTTCCTCTGCGCAGACACGAACGCACCATCAGCTGGGATGCAGGGCTCCTCGTTTATCTGCGAGTTTAAAGTTGGGCTTTTATGTTTTTTAGAAAATTGAGGCTCTTTGCTTTCATATCATCTGACTAATGATGCTTCATTTTACTTGTCAAGTGTGATCATTTTATTTAGTATTCAGGGAAAACAGCTAATCAAACTAACCTGGTCCTTCCTGAAATTTTTTTTTACCCTTAAACGTAATAACTGAATGGGTATTTTAAATACCCCTTACCTCTCTGCGGAGAAATTGATCCCCCTCTGCTTTGTAATTGTTTTTCTTTCAGCCACATTGGAGAGATTTTTAAGCATAAATGACCCATACTTTGACTACACCACTTCAAAACTCTCATTTGTCTTTTGATCCATACAGGGACTGACTTGCAGTGTGCTTTGGATCAGTGAGTTGGAGTGCTGTTGAGCTTAAGGTCGCAGTTCGATTGTTAAGAGAATCTCCTCCAGGACGTTCTAGGAAACAAATCTATAAATTACTGCAAGTCATTCAGGTCCTGAAGAAGCAAAGCAGCCCCAGATCACAACACCACCACCATGTTTGTAAGTATAACGCTCTTTTTCTGAAATGCTGCCTTAGCTTACACTACATGTAACAGGATCCACACCTTAAGTTCCACTTACATCCAATGGAAACGTCGAATGTTGGATGCTTTAGACAGCTTTTATAGCTTTTTTTCAGTCAGTCCTGGTTTTCACATTGGAACTTTTCCTTGTTTGCCATTTCTCTTTCATGTTGTCGAGTCATGAATACTAACCTTAAAAAAGCTGCTGTTCTGGGTTTTTTTTTTTGACTTGTTGAGATAATCATTGCTGCCCTCTTGGACTAATTTTGGTCGACCCTCCATTGCTGGGAAAGTTCACCACTGTTCCATGTTTTTATACGTACTCTCACTGGGGCCGGGAAGCTTTGGATAAGAATTAGAATTTGAAAAATGTAGTTTCTATTTACCTTTGTTCAACATTAAGATTTGTTTGGGGATTTGATACTTTAAAGTGTGACAAAAAAAATCTCAAGAAGAAATCTGTAAGAAATACTTTTTGTTTTAACTTCAAAATAACGCTGCTTAGTTTGCACATCACATTTCCTCATTCCAACATGTTAAAGTGGAAGACGTCGAGTTCAATAAGCATTAACAGCAGCTCTGAGTCTGTAGTTTTTTGTTTTTTTTCTAACTGTGCGTTCCTGCTGCTGCACTGGGACATCTTTTTGCTGAGGGCGTTTTGCCTCATGAATTCTGGAAGTGGAAAGCCCCCGTAGGCCTTCCTTTAAGAAAGAAGAAGTTAAATAAAAAAATAACTGTAGGAGCTAAACTCAAAAACATCCTGCCTGCTTATTTATTAAAAAAAAAGAAAAAAAAAAAGATTAGCTTTCTACATGCATTTCGTACCATCTTGCCTGCTACCTTTGTTTCTTTCTGCATCAGTTCCCTGATGCTTTTATTCCCTGAACTCTGCTGTTTGGATTAAAGGTCCAGCTCTTCTCAGAAACTGGAAAAAAGAAAGACGAAGTATTTTCAGCATCAAAACCCTCCAGCCTATCTGGATGCTTTTGATATTCAGCAGAGGCACCCGGGAATATAGTAGTGTATATTACACTGTGCAGCAAACTGCAGCAGGTGATCTGCCCGCATCCAGCCCAGTCATATAATCTGGATAATCGATGTAAATAAACAGATACAAACACAGCAAAGTAAATATTGCTTTTCTAAACTTTTTACATTGAGAAACTCCTCTGAGTGTGTGCAACTAGTTTCAACTTTCAGCCAATCAGAGATCTCTTCCTTCACAGCAGTGTGCTCCTGTTTTTTTTCCCACCAACAACTGCTTGACAGAATCCCTTCCCTTTAAAAAACAAATAGAATAGAAATGAATGGAATCCAATGTAAAACATTAGGCACGTACTTACAGAAATAACACAGCTTTTAACTAAAAAAAAAAAGAACATGGTGGTGGCAGCATCACTCTCTGATTTCTGGGGTTGGATTCTTTGAGTACCACTGCGGTTTTGGTAAGGTTTGTGAAATTATGAACAGTTTTAGATACCAGAGTTATGACCCAAAACCTTTATGTACCTGCTAGAGTCTGAGCAGCATATGTGAAAAACACAAAAGAATGGCTTCATGAGAGAAAACCAATTCTGAAAGAAAATCTGTAGGGGTAATCTGAAGACGGTTATGGAGAAGAGGCATCCTCTCTTTGTGTGTTATGACGGAGTTAGACGATGTTTGCAAAGAAAAGCGGATAAATACGACCAAAGTCCGCAACCAAAAGAAACCTCAATGCTGAAATTAAGATGGTGTAAATGATTTGTGTCATATATTTACATTTTCCCTTAAAATATATGCTAATTTGTACGTGATATACACATTACATTGAAATTAAAAGACAAAAAAAACTATAATAATTTATCTTTGTCTAATTTTCTTCTGCAAAACAAAAACCTGGTATTATAACAGGCTGTGTACACTTTGTATTGATCCAAGAGATTTTTTTTCTCTTTCATGCCTGGATTTACAGTAGACAAAACTCAAAGAATAATTGAATAATTTTAGGAGTAATTTGGATTCTAAAAACCACAGTTTTTGAGATGCAAATTTTTTTATTTCTGTGCCAAACGTAACAGGGGAAAAAAAAGAGAGAGAGAGAGGCCCAGCATTTCCCGTTGTCCCAATCAGGGTTACTCAAGGTCTGTTACAGTTTTTCTTTGGCTGCGTTTTTACTCTTCTGCTGTTCATTAAAGAAAATATCTGCTTTTGTTTGCTTTGTATAAGCAAGGAAAATCAGCCTTTCAGGGTATCTTCCTTCAACTATTACCACAAGAATAAAGAAAAATGTGGTGAGTTTTCTTCAGAAGGTGTCTTTGACTTCTTAACACACACAAAAAAGGCAAAGTGTGGTTCAATTTAAGAGAATCAGTTTCATTTCTACAACAGAAATCAAGCAGATATTTCTAGGTAAATCCACAACATTACTATTTTCTCCTCCCCAGCTTCCCTCCTTGGTTCCCCTTAAAAACTTCTCTGCTCTTTTCGGCTGAAGGAGATTCTCTCACAATACCTCTGTCTCAGAGCCTCGGTGTCTCCTCCACAAATAGGCCTCGGTAACCAATCCGTCCAGCTCTGGTTTCAGACGGGACCAGATAACACCTCCCCCCACCCCTCCCAACACTCCCCAGATCCCTCCCCTCTGTTGCTTTGGTCCCATTCTGGCCTCGCACGTTGACTTTGGAAAGGCGATTTCCTAACTTTGACGTGAGTTGCAGTGGAAAGACATCCAGATTGTTTCTGGAAATGCTCAAAGAGGTGAAAAAGGTGAAAGTGGAAAAACAAGGCATGAAAGTTAGTTGAAAATTTCATCTTACCTTACTATAATCCAACTGGTTTCTCAAGGTCTTTGCCTTGGAGACAAAACAGAAGAGTTCATTTTATTAATTTATTTGGTCATTTTAAACTAAATTGCAAATTTCATTAAAAAGAAAAAAGGCAATAAGTTTTCTTTCTTGCAGGTGTTATTTCCTCTTTTTTACTGCCTTTATTCACTTCTGTTGGGACTGAACATCGCTACTAGATTGTGACGCAATCTCTTTAAAAACAGAGAACAGACTGTTCATAAATGTTAACCCTGCCACTTTATTGGTGCTTTTTGCGTTATGAATGAGATATTCAGACAAAAATAGACTAGGGCTTTAAAATATGTGCAAGAAATCAAATGATTCCTTCATTCAGTGCAGATTTAGTGGATTTTTTTGGTCCTTTTTAAGCTGCTGGCTACATGCGAGATATGCAAATTCTTATTTTTAGGTAATAAAATGTGATTCCTGTTTTTAAGTTTTTAAAAATCTTTAGTGTTTAGTAGATATTTTCTTATGTATTAATAAAAGATCTTCTTTGTTTTTGATTCAGATTTAATCTGGGGATTTCTAAAAGTTTTTTCTACTAAATATCACACTTTCATTCCCTTTTGGAATTGCAGCAGATATTTCTGCAACTGTTAGGTTAAAATGTAGAATATACAAACGGATAATGGTTGAATAGATGGATGGATAAATGAAACTTTTGCAAAGGTAGCCAAGTCTAAAAATACAAATATTTTTCATTATTTTTCCTATTTATCTCACTTATCTACACCTTGAAAATATATCAAATTTCACAATTTTTGCAGGAATTTTCTTCACCAGCTATTTAAATCCCTTGAGTGAAGCTTTCTGTTTCTTTCCTAAGTGAATTTTGAAGCATTGTAACAAACTTTACGTAACCACATCCAGTAAAACCTTTAATTTATAACCAGAATTACAGTTCGAACAGCTTTTAAATTATTCTGTTGACAAAAAAATTAGGAAATCAAAAGATTAGTACATTTTTAGCAAAATGTAGAATATGTTAGTACAATTATACTTGGTTTATACTTTAAAACTCCAGTCTATTTTTCTCTGAATCTCTCATTTATAAAAAAGTTGGAGACTTTTTTATGTATATATTTTTTAAAACACTTAAAATACATCAGTAATTTAAGTGATTAAATACTTTACTTTTTATACTTACTTTAAAAAGTAAAGTATAAAAAGTGATGGTGCTTAAGTTTCAAGCCTTTTGATTTAGTGACAAAAATCAATTTCCTAATTTAATTCTAATTAAAAGTTTAAAATTTCCACAACAGAATCTGACTTAATGCAAAAACAAGCAGCTTCTCTTCACTGCATTTAAACTCAATGGGATTAGGAAGCATTGAGAGCAGCTGGATTTAACGCTTTGCTTCATCTCAGTGAAATAAACAAACTGCGATCACAGCTGACTTGTGCAACCGAACTGGGTCTTGATTTTAATTTTAATTTTATTTTTTTACAGGAGATGGTAAGAGTCACCAGAACCGCTGACAGTGTGACTGACTGTCCATGCTTTACCTCCTGGAGCTGCTGGTGCCACTTCTCCTTCCCGACGATCTGACGGTGGAAAACCACCGGGGCGGCGCTCAGGCTGAACGATGTCATCTCTCCCAACCTGCTCTTCACAAACGGCTGCAGGTCAGAGTTCAGCTGCACAAAGGTGGAACACATAAACAGTAACTGATGCTGCTCCGCAACATTCAGTATACCAATTACACCGTCACACTGGAGGGGTAAAGAAAAGGAAAAAAAAAGTGGTTGAAGTGACATTTGGCTAGCTTACACTGGGAGAGGTCCTGCTAATGATCAGTGGGATGGACAGTTTGGTGAGAGACAACAGTCCTGATGAGGACAGTTCTTCCTTTTAAGAGCTCATTTCAGCGTTCACCATGCTGTGACTCCAGCGTGCTGCAGAGGCCCCGCAGATCAGCAGCTGCAGGGAGCCTCGGCAAGAAATGGCAGACCACTGCAGCACTGTGCATAAGGTCATCCAAAAACTACTCAAAAAGCATAAACTTTGTGCTAACATAATATTCAGGTTCAGTACACAACAACCGCCTGGAGCATCCTTCCTAATTTCTGTATTTCATCTTTTTGCCTGCGTCCTCTTTCTGCAATGTTTTTTGTCAATTCAATTCCAGTTTGAAGCATTTGATGAACACCGATACAGTGAAACTAGAGGAGGGCCAATTACTCATGCTTTCAGACATTTCTGCTCCATGTGGATCGGAAGCTCATTTAGTCTTTTGCTTTGATATAACTTCATCACGGTGATAAAAAGTACATCTGTCACAGGAGGGATAAAGCTTGCTAAAAAAAAAAAAAAAAAACCCAGCAAAGAGAGTGTTAACGAACGTGAGACAAAATTAACATTTATTCAGTTTTCTTCACCAAATTTGTTACATTTCACAGCAAACATATTTATACTTATTGAGCTCTCCCCCATTTTGTCATGCTACAAGTACAAACCTCAGCAAATTTTATAAGGAAAGACCCCAAACATACAGCCAGAGCTACAATGGAATCAAAGCCTGGTTATGTGTTAGGACAGTCTAGTTAGATGTAGGTAATGGTGGTTTTGTGGACCATTAAATCAGTGGAACAAAAAAAAAAAAAAATCAATCTTTTCAGGTTCATTCCACCAAACAATTATCCAGAATTGTGTGTTGGTATGTCATAAAAATTTTCTATAAGCTACACTGAGGTTTGTGGTTGGTATGTGACAAAATGTGAAAAAGTTCAATATTTTCTCAAAGCACAGTCCCTAAATATGTATTTTTTATTAGATGTCTTATTATTTTGTTAAATAACCTCTTTCCAAGTTTTCAATTATATCAGATCTATTAATATTTTCCTTCTAAGTTGCCAGGAATTATTTATTAAGGAGGGGAAAAAAAATCACATAAACCATCACAGATTCAAAAGATTCCATAAAACATTCTGTGTGGTTACTGTTTTCGTTCCCTAACAGTTACCTTGTGACCCAACGACAGGTGTTTCCCGTAGAGGTAGGCCAGTCTTTGGGCCTCTCTGTCGTGCTTCGCGAGCTGCATGGCGGCCTGGCAGCTCTTGGCCAGCAGCGCTCCGTGGGACAGAAACACTTGGTCCTCCCAGGGCATTGCGTCCATGCCGTCGCCGAGACCGTCCTGCGGGGCAAACAGTGGCAGACGCTTCAAAGTTCTCACAGATGAACACACAGTTCCTCAAATCCAAACAAGACATTTAACTCAGGCTTTTCACACCAATCCTAAAGCCAAAAGATGAACACCGCAGAGGGGAAAACAAATCCTCTAGAAGTCATGTTTACAGAAAAAAACTGCGCTGTTATAATTTCTACCCTTTTCACTAAATTTAACAAAAGGAAAAACATGTAGGCCCAGGCAGAGGAAGGTAGTTGTGAATGCAGGGCATTACCTAAAAACAGAGTAATTATGAGGAAATCTATTTCACTACAGCCTGACAGCACTCATGTCAATTTGAATTAAGACAGTCAGTCTTGATTCATTATTTATCGGAATGTCCTCTCATTTACAGGCAGCTGGTAGCATCTAATGTCAGAACCAACAAAGGGGAAAGACGTTTTATTCAAGACACTAGTGTAGTCCGAGATTTGTGACCTTAAAGCACCTAAATCATGAAAACATCTCTTTTTTATTTTTAAATTTAGAATTTTGTTTTCTAAAATAGCTGAGAAAAGCTGCAATTAGACCAACTGTTTAAGGTCATGTTCTCCATAGTGACCGATTTACCTCAACATTGTAGTAATTCTCGTAATATATCCCTTGGACTAAATCCGAGATGGCACTGGAGATCAGTTCAACGACCTGGCAAACAGAACAAAAACAAAACATAACTAAATTCTTCAAACACTGTAAAAATGTTAGAAAAGCGTACATAAATTGAGTTGATCCCGGTTGATAAATGTTCATACAAAGTGTTGATTTCATGAAATCTAGGATGGACAACTAAAGGTAAATCACAGCTTGATTCGCCTCCTTTCTAAAACTGAAGCCGAGGAGATGAATAAAGACATCAAAAAGGAAAATAAAAAGCTAATAGCGCTAAAGAAGATGACTTACAAACGTGTTCTAAGGCACACTTGATGTCAACCAACATTAGAGAGAGGAGAAATATCAATTAGTAGCATCTCTTCAGGATTTATTTTAAGCTTCAGATCAAACTCCTACAAAGTATTGCACATCTAATTAATTTATCTCAAACCTCACGCTCTGTTAGAGGGATTTCACTAAGAAGCAGTGTCTGCATGTGATTGTCTTAGATTGCAGTTTGAATCAAAGATCTCAACTTTGATTCAACATTCACACACAGAGGAATCTGAACTACTGAGTATCCCCCTCATTATAAATCACTAACAGAACAGATTAAACTAAAACGGAGACATAAATGAGGTCGATCAACACCGATCCGCTAATCATGCCATCCATAACATTCGCAATTAAAGCCACAATTTCTCCTGTGATTGAATCGGGAGCGCCTGAACAGCTGGTTTAGAGGATTAATCTAAGGTGAGGTGTGCTGGGCGCCAGGTGAAGCGCCGCTCAGCTGCTCATTACCAGACCACGGGGTGGGGGGTGGGGTTTCTTCTGGAGATGTCATGAAGCACTCCCAGGTCCGCTTCCATTCATCATTATATTTTGAATTTACAAAAAGTACTTCTGCGAGAGCCAGATCAACTTTCTGTCCAATTCAAGGCAGAGAAGCTGTAAGAGCTTCCAGAGAAGCTTCTCTGTTCTTCTTTCACTCATTTTCTTTTTCTACAGCAAATACAGATGAGATAAAACCTAAAATGTCTTAAAATAGAGTGAAAGCAAGTGCAAGGCAGAAAGCATAAACTGTCAATTTAAGTTCATTGACTTTTACAATAAGGTTCCTAAAAAGCAAGAATGCCAAACTGAAGCCAGAAAGGACAATAAAAAACTAAATCAGTCTTCAGAAATCTGTTAAAGAAGTCAGTGACATTCATAATGTCAAGATAACTTACTGTCTAAAAATGATTTAGTACACAACTTAAGGCACTTAAATACCGAAGGACTCTATGCCTCCACTACCGACACAACGTCACCAGAGCAACAACTCAAAATTAAAGTTTTTTCGGTTTCAAGGTCAGTGGAATGTCTGGAGTAGGAAGAATAAAACATGCAGGGAAAAGATCAATAAAGAAGCTTGGTGGTGGCACAGTGATGCTCTGGGACTGCTTTGCTCTCTAAAACCAGCAGAATATGGAGAGCAAGATGGATTCAGTCAGGAATCAGGAAGTTTGGAGCAGAAATGTGAAGCTGATCAGACAATCCCATTGACATCCTGGAAGATACTAGAGGGGCCACCACTGTTTCCCGACTTGAACTCAGCTGAAATTCAGAGGTCACAGCAACCAAAACCGAGAATATAAACGAGCTGGAGGTGTTTAGCCATGAGAAGTGGGATAAGGTTCCTCAGGAACACTGCCAGAAGCTGCTGTCTGCATCTGAATCATGGTGAGGTCAGAACAGCAAACTGCTGCTCATCATGAAGGGGTTGAAAATTTCTTAGAGTGCAGCAGTCAATCGGAAACAGCTGCTAACTTGAACTTTTGGCCAATAAACCTAATTTGCAAGTGGCGTTGCATATTTTCCAAATTTAAACAACATTCTCTATCAAATGTAGAACTTTAAACTCTGAGATTTCCAAAAACTTGGCAATATTACCAAATCTATTTTGCTCCGGACACCAACAAAAGATGAAGACAATAAAACACACTCACACTCAGAATGGCTAACTTAGTCCTCACTCAGAAACAACGTCCCGCCTTAAAGAGCATTGTCAGTGTGGCCTGGTAAAGTTTTGTGTCTTCACTGATAAGAAAAGAAGGTCATGTCCAGCCAATCAGCAGCTGTGGCTGATGTCGCTACAAACCGTCCAACTACAAGGAGTCAATTAAAAAAAGAGAAACATGAAAAACATTTTCAGCCTCTGGATCCACTGAGAAAACACAAAACTCTCTGTGTAGAAAAGACAGGAGCTCCATCGGTTCATCCCAGACATCCTTGGGTTCATCAGAAAGCTCCAGAGATGTGGCTGCTCAGTCAGGTTTGCAGTGCCCTTTGGGTAACCGTATCCACCGGGGGAAAATATTGAGGGAACCCGAGCTTCCTACCCAGACTTGGAAGGACAATGTGCCTACAGTATTACCAGATGTGGTGTCTCTGCCTGGCATGCCTGGGGAAGGGGGGCGGACAGAGACCTGTTTTTTTTTTTTCTGTGGAAAGTATCAGATTAACTCTCCCTCTTACTCCATTCCCAAATCCAGCCAGATCGTGTTTTGCCGACAGAATTGAGAGGAGGGAGAAATCGGAGCCATGTGATGAGATTATTTTACAGTTTATACAAGCAGCAGCATAAGTTTCCTCTCAAGGCCACGACACATAATCTCCATCATTTTCAGTGTAAAAGAGGGGGAAAAAAATCCCAAACACTTCCAAATCTGCTCATCCATCATCTTTTTTTCCTAAAAAGATCTGAAGCCCAGGAAATAAATATAAAAGTCTAAGTTTACTCAGGAGGAGAAGCATGCAGCCTATTATAATTCCTCACAAAATTAGATCCATACTGTAGATTTTACCTAAAAAAACTGATAGGAGAAAAGGCTGACCGTGATGTTTGGAGGCATGAAGTAAAGTTGAAAAATTAGGGTGGAAAAATGGCAAAAAAAGACTTAAATTATAACAGTTTTTGTTTTATTATGTACACATATTTAAAATCAGTACTTCAAGCCCTTATTGTCAAGCTAGTTATAATAAACCGGTGAGCAGCGTGAGGACCGCAGGTATTTCCATGTCTTGTGCATGAGGACAAAGCAGGAGAAATGTTTTCATCTACAGTTAAAATACAAGGTTCTTGACATTTCAATCCTGGTGTTTGACCAGATCGTGGCAACAAACAGCTCAAATGAGCTCAGCTCAGTCTGAGGGAAGGATGAGCAACTGCTTCCTACTCCTCCCTTCCACCTCGTTTTACAAATAATTTTTTAATTTCATTTCCTATTTGTTGTCATTTGAATTGTTCAGGCAGACAGAAAAAAATGAGGAGGCCCCATTGCGATGAGAAACCTGTACCCAGACCAGGAATACTTTGGAAGGAAGACGTGCATTATTCCGACCAGGAAAACGCTGGACGAAGCTGGAGTCTCTCACTTGGGGAGAAATCTCTGCAGTTCACTTCTGGAGCCACATGTTGCTGTTTATGTGGCACTGAAGCCTGCAACAGGTGAACAGGTGGAAGGACAGGTGGAAAGAAGAGACACATGAGATGGATGGATGGATGGATGGATGGATGGATGGATGGATGGATAGATGGACAGACAGACAAATGGATGGACAGATGAATGGATGGATAGATGCTTGGATGAAAAGGTTACCATGGGTGGATGGATGGATGGACATAGAGACGAATAGATGGACATATGGGTGAATGGATAGATAGATGTTTGGATGGAAATGTTACTGTGGATGGATGGTGCACAGACAGATGGATGGATGAATGGATGGAAAATTGTAAACATTACCAATGATGGTTAGATGGATGGATTGATTAATGGATGGATGGCTTGATTAACAGATGGATGGATTAGCATAGACGGATGTATTTATTTTAGCTCACAGGTTTTATTCTTTACCGTCTTATCCTACATTGAATTATTACATTAGAGTTTCATGAAACGTTTGGGCTGAAGTTTTTTTTGTTTTTTTGTCTTCTGCCCACACTGCCTACATCTGTAATGACAACCGGAGGAGGACAGGAGGAGGTGACATCTTTGCAAATGGACCCAAGAACTCAGAAAATAATTGGGGAGGCAGCACTGACAGGTGTCCAGTCCGACGCTCCGAGTGACAGCGACGCTGCTGAAGGCTCATCCACAAATAATGATCCGCTGTCAGATGTCACAGCCATTTACAGACACACCTGTAAGCTTGAGACACAATTTGCATGATGGAGATCATAACTATAAATAGAATAAAACTAATTTATTTCCTTTGTAAACTTTTTTTTCTAGTGTAGCCTTGAAGGATTGCATTACTTTCTAAATGTGAGTAAATTAACGCAAGTAAATTATTAGCTTTAAAACAACAGTTTTCCAGAATGAAGCTGACCACTAATGAATTTAAAATGAAAGTAAGATCAGAAAAACATGTATTTCAGACCATAACACTTAAAATATCAGAATAACTTACCCAGTGGTCATAAAATGTATAATTTAAGCCCCAGGGTTCAAACATATTGAGAAACAAACTGGTTGTGATTGCAACAAAAAGCATGATTGAATTCCAATTATGAATTTTGTTGCGATTTCCTTCAATCTTGTCTTTTGTCGCAATGTCAGTTCAGTTTTATTAATATCCCCAGGGAAATTGGGTTGTAGCAAAAAACAGAAAGAACATAGACATTCATTCTGTTAGAAGAGCACAACTACAAATATAGGCAGAAATAATTGATCATGACAATGTCCAAATACTCTTAAATGCTTGTACATCACAGCTTATAATAGCCTGAGGCACTGCAAACAATTCAATATGAAAATGGCTTCCTGTGAGCTTTAGAAAGCGGATCACTAACATTTATATTACTTCCTGGCAGTGAAAGTACGGCCTTATGGTGTTTGCATGTAGACCATGAATGTGTGAGACTTAACTATGAGCTGTTGCGTACCTTAGCAATGAATTCAACTTAATGCTAGCAATGTTGCACACAGATGTTGTGATGATGGACTCGATTCAATGTATCGTGAGGCTTCTCACCCTTGCTAAGACGCTAAGAGGAAAATCTGGAGAATTAACTCTATAACTGGATCTCCTTTATGTCTGAGGCCTGGTTCTGGTAATGCTCCCTCAAGGACCAGGATGTGTCTCTGCCCAAAGCAGAAAGTTTCAGTACCTTGGTGCCTTGCTCAAGAGGGATTTGACAGATTGAGAGTTGGAGTGGTTGCTTTGGTTTGTTGCGCTAAGCAGGAAGGCGCAGCTTTCGATTTATTGTTACATCTACTTTACAACCCTCGCCATGACATATTGATCATAATAAAAAAAGAAGCACCAGCTGAAATGAGTTTTCACTCTGGGGTGCTGGACTCTGCCAGACGGAGGGGAGAAATTTGGATCCTCCAGCCTGGAAGGTGATTCGATCATCCGCTCAAAGCGTCGATCTCGACCAAGAATTTAGCTTCAAGAATTCAGAAAATAGCTTCAAAATTGCTACATGTAGAAATTTTAGTCCTTCAAACAAAATCAGTTTGTGTCAATTTTAAAACAGAGTTGAAATAACCTACAGGTGGAAAAATAAGCAGAGCATAACATCTCCACTCTTTTCTTTCACAATGTTCTTACTCCTCTTTAGCGGTTTTAGAATCTCAGCCACTAAAAATATATACATCAACCGTGGGCATCGAGGGAAGTGAAAGTCTATCCAACAGCTCAGATTTATTATTGGAGTGCAGAGTTTACATCTGTGGAACTTGAAGTATTACATTCTACCACATATTGCTTCCAAGCGGGATTGTGATATTGCAAACACTGATATGGCAATTATATTATACAATGATATGAGATTGGATATAAAAAAAAACCCTCAATGAGCTGGGCAAACACTCAACTCAAAATAATCAAAGATCAACCTCATCACACACTTTCAAATAAACAAAAAAGCTGAAATCTAGATTTTTTTTGTTTTGTTTTTGATAAATTAAATACTTTTCTATATACATCCAAACTGAATATGATTATTACATACAGACCCTGTAGGGAGCTCTAGACCTGCCTTTTAATCTGAGCCAGAGAAATCCTGAATTACTTTCTTCTCCCTATCTTATGACCACAGGTTTGAAGTATAAAGTAAGGTTTGAAATATAAACTAATAAATTAAGAGGTTCACTTTCTGATTCAGTTCATTATCAACAAGCCATACCTGACCATGGAATCACACTGTAAAGTGCTTCAAAATGAGGAAAGCTGAGCAATAAGGAGCACTGTGAAGTTTAAAAGAATATTTTTCAGTAGAGGAACAATATTTGCATATTTACTGGTGCATCCTTTAAGTTTTTTGGTGCCTGAAATAAGTTATTTCTCTGAATCAACAACAACAAAAGAAACACTCAAAGCAGACAACATGCATACATGGAGCTGAAAAATCATGGTAGGAGTGAAATGTTATAATTGAGAGGTTTTAAGAGGTGTAACACACATTAAAACATCACCTGAAATTACAAAGCTTCGTGCCTGCTGTGGTGTGCTTTCCCCTCAGTTCACTTCGTTTTGCTAACCTTTTCAAAGCTGAGTAACTGGTAGCTATCAGATGTCCATTAAAAACTTCCACTGTGGGTATGCTTCCTGCGGTTGCTTCAGATTACTTTCACACTGCTCATAAACAGCCCTGCAGGTTTGTTTGAGGGAGGAAAAACAAGCACTGCTGTGTATTTCTGCAGAGACTGATTCTCAACACTGAAGTAGAACGTGTTCCTTCGCGTCCCGTTATATTTCTCATGCAGGCTCATCCACCGATGCTGCTTGCACGGTGCGTTTGGTAAAGCACTTCTCGGCTGCCGAGGAGCAGAGATAAAGCCAGACTGTGCGCACGAAAGAAAGGGCAGCGTGAAAGCCGCTTAGGGCTGGCATAACTCTGGAGGTTATTTTGATTCGCTGCCGCATTCTGAGAGAGGAGTGTGGTGACAGCATCTGTCAGCGATGCGTTACCAACGAGGCAGCAGATACGACCTGTGGCGCACCAGCAGCGTTACCTCTGCACTGAAAGACAAAGATGAACACTGAAGCTGGAGGATTCCTCGAGAACTCCAGCCACAATTGGTAATATTGTGACAACAACATTAAGTACTACTTATTGCTTTTTCTTTGGTTAACTCTATGGTTATGACGCTGCACTTATAGCCACACAATCACAAATACTGCTCTTGAAAAACATTCCTGTAATACACTTCTGTAGGATGCCAGTCACAAAAATATTTAATTATTGATACTCTCATCGAGTATCAATACATACTGAGAAAATAGTAAAACTAACAATCCTGACAATATAGAAAATATTGTCACAATTTGAAATTATTGTGACAATAAATGAAAATTCTTACCATGACAAGAAATTCATCATGATAAATGATAAGCGATAAATGTCCACCAGTAGGCCGAAGCGAACTGGACATCACCCTGAACACACCATCACCATGGTGAAACATGCCAGTGGCAGCGTCATACAGTGGGAATGTTCATCTCTTGAGCAGGAAATAGGAGGCGTGTCAGAGATAAATGCAGAGCAAAATGGGGCAAATGTTCATTTTCATGCAAGAAAATCTCCTGTCTTTATCAAAGTCTACCTTAGTGTCATTGAGCTCGGCCAATCCTGTACAAGCGTTAGCCAGCAGGAAGTCGCCACTCAGGACGGCCATCTTGTTCCCAAACTCCATGTCCTTCAGCGGTCCGTCTGAGATGGTCCACTCCTTCAGATTTACGATCCCTCGATGCACCAGGAACGCTGTGTGGATGAGCTCTGTGATTTCCGCCAGATTCCTCTGACTACAAAGCAAACAACAAAGAAGAAATAAAAATAAGAGAAAAAAACAGCTTTTCTCATCTTGCTTTCTAAAGGAGATTCTCCTGAGACTTGACAGACTAAGAGCTTTTTGACTTTTTGAAATATGCAGTTTACAGCCTTGCAACAAAAAAGAGCATAAGCCTTTTTTCTAATGTGCACAAGAAAAAATACTCTAAAATATTTCCTTTTCATCTGACATGCAGGTGCATCACTTACATTATCATTATTTATTTCAGCGATTAAAATCTAAATAATTAAGCTCTTTCAGGTTTATAACATATAATGTGATATATTCCAAAGGATTTTTTTCAGTTAATTTTGATTAGATAAAGCTGATGAAACTCAAACGACCATGTTCAGAAAATACTTAATTTAAAAAAAACTTTGCTTTTTGACAATTTCCTTTCTTCCACTCAACTTTCCAATAATATGCTTGAAGACAGCAATCTTTTACCAGCCAGCTCCTTTTCCAGTAATCATTTACGTATATTTTGGCTGTAGAAAAACTCAAAAATTATATATTGTGGCTTAAATGATTACTAGGAAGATTTGCGACTTGACGATTGCCATTGGCAACGTCAACAAAGAGGATAAGCCACAAAAAGTCATTGTTAAAGAAGCTGGCTGTTCACACAGCCTCTATCCAAGCTTATAAATGGAAAACTGAAAGAAAAACAATGCACAAGAACCCAGACGTTTCTGTATTAAAAAGCTTATTTGTAGTCTTTTTTAATACTTTTGTTATTTTGGGAAACAAAACATTGTTTTTTATTTCATGTAGTGAAAATGTAATAGAAGAGTTTCACTTTTTTCCCACCTATACTCTGTAGAAATTACACAAACAAAAAACATCAATGTGATCAGAACTGTTTACGTCGAGATCCAGAGAAACATTCTCTGCGTTAAAAATTCCTGTTTTTAATCCCCCAAGGCATAAAACCAAGAGACATGTCAGAGATTTCTCCACACAAAGTGTCAGGGGGTTGCATGAAAAAGAAATTAAACTTATCATTATCAGATAACAGCCATTCTTGATTATGAGGAGAGGGGGGAAAAAGACGACACAACAGTAGCGTTTGAATAGTCTTTTAGAACAGCCTAAGGGAGGATATAATCAAATGTTGATTCAGTCATTGGTGGGGGATAATTAGGCCTCTCTCCATATGGAAGGCGCTCGCCACGCTGCAACAGGAGGGATCCATCTAGACAGGGTCGGGTGCGCTGATAGCCACTTACGACCTTCTTTCAGCCACCGTGGAAACCTGATGAGCCGCTCTTCTGCTCCGAGCTACGACGCCTTCCTATATACGCACTCGCAGCCAGGTAATTGCCATTCTCTGCGTCAAAAAGATGTGATTAAAATTCAATAATGTCATGTATTTTGCCCCTCAATCACACCCATTGTCTGGTCGGTTTCGCTGCTTGGTGGCGCGCGGCAACAACAGCGTCGTTTCCCCCAAAGAGAGTTAATAAGTTCAGGGCTCAAATAAGAGCAAATTAACAGACTGACAGTCGAATGCACTCGGGGTGAATCAGAGTGATAACTGCACTTCAAGAGGAGAGTGAGTTGTTACAATGAGACGAACAAAACATTATGATTTTAGGTCGTGCAGGTTTACAACTTTAATTCTAAATCGACCTCACAATGACTATTTCATCTGAATATTCATAATAAACACACTTTATCTTCTGGTTTCTCATGTAAATCGATTGATTGTAGGGATTTGTTAAAGAAGACATCCTCTCTCTCACTGCAGACGGATTTCCTTCCACGTTCTGTGACGGTGACTGATGAATAGTAGCAGAATAGAAAAAAATAAGGACACCTTAGTTGGTTCTAAAGGATTTTGGAAAATTAAACAATCATTTGAAAAAACTGGGACACAGGGAAGGCTGTATGGACTGAGGTACTATTGTGATACTGATAAAAATTATTAATAAACTAAAACTTCCTTTTTTTTTAGTTGTGGCTATGACTGCATGATAGCATTCATAGCAACACAAGCACACATACTGATGTTGAAAAACAATCTCAATAGAAATAGTGTTACTCAGGATGAAAGAAAAGTGATTTACATCACTAACATGCACAGAGTAACTGCATTTAACCATATTTTTTCAATTTACTGATGTTTATTGAAGCTCTCGTGAAACAAACGGTGGAGAAAATGATAAAAATAACATTTCTGATAATAATCAATCCAACAATAAATTAAAATTCTCTTGATAAGAAATCTTTCATGATAAATGGCCACCGCTACAGGGACCTCCCCCAAGAAACATATTTAAATGCATATTTAATATAAACTTTGACAATCCTGAGATATTCTAATAACATAATGAAACAATTTTCAGTATATAAAGTGATCTTTCAGAAACAACTGTTGCTGTTCATCAATCTGGAAAAGTTTATTAAAAACATCTGTCTGACAGCTGGAGTTTGGTCCAAAGTGAGTCATCAACAGGAAGGACAAGGATTCCAAACAAAGCAGCGAATCTACAACAGAAAATAATCAAGGTGTCATATGTCCCTGTTAAACTCAAGACCTGAAACTGACTGAAACGCGGTGGGACCTTAAAAGAGCAGTGTGGAAAAGAAATGAACCTGAACTGAAGAAATGTCTCTACAGCGATGCGAGAGACCGATGAAGTCGTACAGGAAACGACTGCTGGGTGTTGTTGCTGGTTGCAGTGCTTCATGGGGTGTGAATAATCTCCTCCACGATTGTATGACACAAACCAGAGATTGATTATTCAAATAAACCAGTTCTCCCTGTTAAATAATTAGCAGTGATCTATTAGTTCCCGTTGTAAACTACTTTCTGACTTGACAGAAAATACTGAGTGTCAGTGTGCCAGATGTTGATTTGATTACACTAAGCAAAATTAGGCAGATACATACAATTGTGATTTTTATATTGAGTGCTCTCTGTATGGAAATCTGTAAATATTGTAAAAAAAAATTATAAATTGTGTGTCAATTGATGTTTTCTGCTTTAAGAATTAAGTTTTGAAAGGTTTGAGGTTTTTAAAATTGAAAATGTCTTACAAGAGAAAATATTAATATCGAGTTGCATGGTAACTGAAGGGATCCGAATGACACCTGTGTAACCTCACCTTGCTTATTGTGTTTTTATAATCAAAATTAAGTAAAAATCTAAGGAATCCCACACAGTGAAAGCGTCATCAGTTGAAACCCGGCGCGCACACACAATCCAAACCCTCCAATCTAGCGGCCCTCATCAGCAGCAGTGGAGCTTGGGGAGGAAAAAGGGGGACAAGGGGGCCGATGTATAAATAGCTTTGGTTCCCAGTTGCATAGCAACCAATGCCATCTTCCTGAGGTGTAACGCCCCCTTACCACGCCCCTTGTCCTAACTGTTCTGTTCCATTTTCCTCCCTCTGCAGTCTGCCTCGCATCAAATACAGACTCGCGGATCTAAGTGAGTTCCACTGTGTGATTTAAAAACCTGGCCTGTCCATCGGGCGGCCAGTTTGATGCGACCGGTGACGTGATTTTCATTGGACACGCACAACAAAAAAATTAAAAGGTGTGGCTGGTGCAAGTTGAACAATCTGTGAGAGCGGCGAGTGTTTCAATCTGTCCATCCATCTATTTATCTTGGTGGTGCTTTGGTGAATCATCAGTGTCAGGCAGCAGAGTGGGAAATGTTTTACAAATGCTCCCTGTCAGAAGGGAGGAGACCATCCCCCGGAGGTTTCAATCACCCCCCAAAACCCACCCCACCTCAACTCCCTCAATCCCTCCATCTCGCCATTATCCGAGGTGCTAATGAGCCCAGGAGAGGTGGAGGCAGAGGCAGAGAGGGAGCAAACTAGTGCAAATGAGGTGATCAAATCATGCTGTGTGTGTCTGGAAGTGTGTGTGTGTGTGTGTGTTTCAGTTTGGACTATCCATCTCACGACTGGGCGAACGCTGTGTGTTGGAACCAGTGATCTGATGTGTGTGCCAGATCGTGTCATGATGCGGCTGCATGGTAACGCGCCACCTTCCAAACCAGGTTTGAACACCTTCGCGATGCCGTTTGTTTTTGGGAGGCAGGATGGGAAGGACAGGGTTCTCAGCAGTCAGGATGCTTGTGCTCAGACATGGCTGCACCACACTGATGTGCCAGCCTACAGTAAGAAAGAAGCCTTTCAGGCACCAGGAGCACAGCAGTCACTTCTGGAAAACAGTTGGCACACACCCACATGCCTGTCCTGAGCTGCATGCTGGCATCTGGCCTGTGTGTGTGGGTGGGTGCATGTGTGTGTGGATGTGAAGAGGCCCAAGCAGACCTCAGAGTGTCGTCTGAAGCATTACATTCATATTACATTACCACACTGCGCACCTCGATATGTGTAATAGGTCGATCTATGTTTAAGGCCTAGAATCTGCACGCTTAATCGTTTGTTTCTGACATAGTCGCATTTTCAAATATTTACTCTGTGACCGTTTGCACGCTAGGTTAGTTATTAATTATGAGAATAAGGTGTGAGTTAATTACCAGCCTGAAGGTATGTTAAGATTTTACAGTTGTTCTTTCAAAAATAAAAAGTTTCCATCACAGTTTCTACAGCTAAAAGTCTTATTAATTAGATTTTTGAAGTAGTTTTGGTCCTCAGTTAGTTGATGCTGCCCACAGCTAGTCGGTTAGCTGAAAAACGGTTACAACAGGTTTTCCTCGGATACCATGGGACGTCTGTGGCCCAGTGGCTTGAATTTAGTTTTTTTTTTTGTTTAGCTATCAGAAGATTGTGGGACCGATTCCACCTCCTGCCACTAAATTCCAAAGTCGTACCAGTCAGCTTATCATGTGAACAAGGATCTGGTTGTTAGGAAATACTTCCAACCCAATGGAGTTAAATTGATTTGAACTTTAGCTCACTACCAATGATGTTTACACTCAGATTTATGTAGTTCTAGGTGAATTATTAGCTACTATGTAGAGCTAGATAGTAGCTACACATTATTGCCGCTAAATGATTCCCTTTATATACAAAATTTAAATCTCAGAGGGCACAATTAGGTTGTTGTACACTTTTTTTGTTAGGTATTTAAAAATATGAAACGTCAAGCTTACACCATGAAAACAGAAACATCAAACATATATTTTTCCCCCTCCTGTGCTTGTTGTCAGAGTTGCAGTACTAAACAGCATTTTTCCTGCATATCAGAGCAGCTGAAAATGCAGGCAGATGGTCCATTTCAGAAGAACACATCTATGTTGCTGTTTAGCTCCTTTAAAATTAAAGTTTCCTCTTGCTTAATTGCCCATTTCCACATATTTCAGACTGCAGCAAATTGGAAGCAACCTGCTGCAAAATGTTTTGGAGAGGGACCCGTGGGTTGATGCAGAGAGGACAAGGATGTACTCAAATAGCATAAAATTAAGGGACAGCAGGTCACGTCTGAGAGAGGCTTTTTAAATGTCAATTTATTATCTTGAAAGTGACAGCAGCTCCAAAGCTTGTCAGTATAATAATGCAACTTTATGCTCTCTGGTGAAAGTGTCTGTCCTTTTTAAAGCTGCACAATTAATATTGGAGTTGTAACATTCTTGTGGGATCTATGTAGAGGTCTGACCACAGGTCCAAAAATTCAACATGCTGGTTTCTAAGCCACTCTGTTTGCACTTTAATCTTATGATATAGGGCTGTGTACTGAAAAATACAGCTGTATTAAAGTAGAAAACATTTCATTGAAGGAATATAGCTAAATATTGTGATACTGATTTGCATTTTATTAACTCAAATATATTACCCTTGCTTCTCATCATAGTGACCTCACAACACAAGATGATCTTTATTATCTCTATAACTAGTCACAACAGCACAATTAAACCAGTGATGGTATGCAGAATATGCTCCTGAACTCTGTTTTTATGATTTCAATCAGAAATGGACTGAGAATGGTTATTTGTATGTTGTTTGTAATTATTAATACGATTCAGTGAAGAGCTTGTCAACAACTTTCCTGGACAACATCACCATTAGCAGATCACAGCTTTTTTGTTGCAAATGCAGCGCCTACTTAGTGTTTGTTTGAAGGATAACTGGGGAACTGTTTATGTCTGCAGGAACGCTCCCAGTATGTTTATCTGTGTAACATGGATTTACATCTGTGAGCTGAAACAGATTGGTTTGTGTAACTAAATGCAATGTTCTATGGAGCAACTTCAAAAGGTGACAGCAAAACAAAACAGAAAGGACTCCTAGCTATTGCTAAACTTTGTTATGGAAGATTAAGGGTTTTTTTTGCAGGAAAACAAAAGGTGGTGCAACCAAACCTTTATGTCAGCAATAAGGTACACAGCGTGCGCCACACTTAGCTAAAAAATATGTATGGGTAAATGTAAACATCACTGATAATGGAGAAAAATCTGCTGACATCCAAATGGTTAATCTGTAGCATCCAATCAGCCCAATCATATAAAATATAAGCTGGTTGATGAGACGGGATTTTTCCAGCAGCTGCTTATGCTGCATTCAGGTACAGCTGGGAGATTAGGTTGTCACAAAGTTATGTTTTATCTTCAAATATGGATCCAGTCTTATAAAAGGTTTCTAACACTCGATGGACCATTTTGATGTGGCTCCATTGCTTTGTAATCCATCAATCTTTCCAGGTATTGGCAATGCCTGCTTATGCTACTTTAGTCATTGAAATAACTCCAACCAAATCTTCAGGTAGTTTTATACTTTGCACTTTTTACATTTTTTATGACATAATAAAATCAAATTAGTAAATGTATGTGATTGAAGTGACTGAAAATGTTTCGAATTGTGGCTTTAACAATTGAGTACGGCCACACCCTGAATATTCACATTACTCCTTAATGTTCAAACTAAATATTTTTAGTGGATGACGGTGAAAAAAATCCCAACTCCTCCAAACATCACTTTGCATAGAGTAGATTTTCCTTAGAGTAGCTTCCATAAACGGAGCAAGGCTCAAAATGAGATTCGTATTTTTTTTTAGAATTCATCAGAATGTCAGATGCTTGTTAATTTTCTTTATTTTATTTTACAAAAGGTAAATTCTCTGATCCTACCTGTGCCCAGACTGTCTCCAGAGGGTGAGGCAGAGCTTATGTGGACGATAACCACAGCGGACAAGGTAGAGTTACCTGACTCCAGACTCTTATTTCCCTGTTTATCCTGAAGCTGCCACATAACTGGGACAAAAGCAGGATCGCCTGTCTCGGTCTGCCTGCAGAGCGCATTTATGGCCCTGCACTGTGATGCCACAGATGTTCACTGCCCACAGTTTCCTCTCAGGCACCATAAACATCCACAGAGAAGTGACAAACTAGCTGCAATGGACTGGGAGTGGGAGACTGGTGGGTGATCTATTTATCTAAAGAAAGAAACATCAGCTGCTCCTATACCAGTAATGTTCTAAACACCTTGTTTCTTCCTATAAAGGAAAATTATGATTCTTTCTTATGTCAGGCCCTCAAAATATGAGGTGAATAATTTCTAGAAACAAGCAAACATTTAGTAAAATCATTCATCTGCTCTGGTTTAGCCTTGAATTACCTTGGGTAGATGCCGCTGACCATGTCCTTAGTGAGGAGCTCTGAAGCTGAGTGGCTCGGTCCTGCTGCTTTGGACAGTAGCAGCACAATCAGTCCTCTCATCTGAAGATTGTTCTTGCTGTCATAGACGAAGCCTCTGCAAAGAGACACAAATAGATCACTGAGCTTCAATCACACATTGTAGGAGTGTGATTGACATAAAAATCATGTTGATATCAAATAATCAACATGATTTTTATGTCTGCTTTTAGAGTCAGATACTTATTGTTTTGATTATCTGCATATATTCAACATAGACTTTGGGGAAGAGTACTTAATGTGTGTCCATCGTGTCATGGGTTTGATATATTTCCAACAACAGGAATGTTTCCTCCTAATGTTTGCTCAGGATGAGGAAATGCATTGTAGCAATGATCTGATGCAATCTGCTGGTTTCCTTTAAAATCAAAGTTGTAGTTCAAGACTGATGAAAGTATGTAAGGGGATCATTGACTTGGATTTATTTTTTTAAATTAACCCTTTTAAAAATAACTTTAAAAAAATATATGTTTGTAAAATGCAGTCTTAGCTTAAGGATCCAGATGAAGAAATGTCACACAAGTCCTGGGTTGTGAGTTGTATTCATGGTTATTAATGACTAATTAATGATTAATTAATGACAGGTCTGTGACCAATCCGCTGAAATTAAATGAAAAGGTGTTTCAGTAAAGTGTGAGCTTATGGGTTTGCACACTTCTTGCACTTTTTTTTAAACATTTCTTCTCAAGACAATTTTTTTTATCTAAACAAGGTATAAGTTGCATTAAATGTGGAAAAGGTGTCATTACTTTTGAATCTCAAAAATCTGTTCTGTTGGCAGCTTTGTGCGTGCATTTTGATACACGGTCTGAAATAATCCTGTAATTTATTCGTTTCATGTTGGCTTTAAAAATGTTACTCTATCAAATATGTATTATTTTCTATGTAGTGGTAGAACAAAATGAATTATCAGATCAGATATCTGATTACTCTAGATAAATCTAGGTGAAAATTTTGATTATTTTAAATTTTAAGGTGATTGTATCTGTTCTTTTTTATAATGATTATAGCTGAACTGATGGAGTATGTAAACCAAATAAAAAAGGGAAAATACATATTAATCTCCACTATGATTTTTTTGCATATATTTTACAAACAAATGTTTGTAAAATTACAGGTTTTGGCCACTTTGTATGATAAAAAAGCTATCAGCTAAATTTAGGAGAACAAATGATTAAGGGATTAGCAGAGTTTAGGGAGTTTGCCGTGCATTTAAAAAAAAACAAACAAACAAAAAAAACATGAATTTAATTGATCAGTTTATGTTTTATTCTGAGGTATTTAAAGTTGGGGGGGTTATTCCCATCCCAACCAGCTGACACATCCACAACACCAAACACACAAAGCCCAGTGATGGCTGCCTCCTTGGTGAGCAGATTAAATATCTTTTTACTCTCTCTGGGGAGCGGTTAGACGCAGCACCTCTAATCCCGTCCCTATGGGAGCCCCTCGTGCCATGAATCACGCTCTCGTTAGGAGCTCCGGAGCAGACAAGCGGTCACGCCCCCCTCCGCTCGATGCCCAGACACGGGCCTCAACAACACCCCCCCATCAGCCCTCTCTGACCCTCCCCTGCACTGCAGCGAGGCTTGAGGATCCAGACATAGACACAGAAGAAACGAGAATCTATAAAACCTTGAAGCTTTTTCTTAAAAAAAAAAAAAAAAAAAAAGAAGAAAAAGAGGTTAAAAAAAAAACCTTTCCCGTCACATAAAAAGCATGAAATTAATGACAGGTCGAGCTCTTCTTCATTACAGCTCATGAGGAAAAATTTATTGTCACTCTAAATCTTTACTCAACAGGAAAATAGTTGTTAGATCAGCAAGCAGGACGCAAGAACCCGTAAAGCTGCCCCCTTCCTGGCCACTCTAAGTAAGACAGTGGCCTGAAGGTGGCACATGATTAATATTTATGTCAGCACGCACACCAGAATGCATCAATCAATCACAGCCGGCCTCCTGCAAAGGGGTGGAGACGCGACGATGATGTGAAAGAAGAAAGATGGTGAGGGCTACAGTGAAGCTGGAGGAATGGGCTGCTGTCATTTTAAAGGGTTGTGAACGGGTCACCACGCCCTCTGCTCTGCAAACGCAGTGCAGGAATTCAGGGAGCTGCAGCCTGCCGGGGCTGGAGTCGGAGCATGCAAATGTGTCCATGCTCCGACATCTTTTCCTAAACAATAAACTGATAAACGAATGGTTAAAAAGATACGATAATATCGACCAAGGGTCTTTTTCACTCCTCAGTTTCCAGGATTTGATTCTCACATTTCCAAAAAAAAAAAGCACAAAGCTTTTTATTGTAAACCTGTGGATAAAAATACTGAGCGAGTTTTAGATTTTGAAAGAAATATTTCTTGCCAGATTCATATGAAAGAAAGAGGATTCGATTTGCTTTCTGAGTTATGAAGCCTCTTGGCCAAATTAGTTCTAATTTCTTCTCATTTCTAATCTTTAATGGGACAAATAATCATTTAATTCTTTAAAGGAAGAGTTATTTAAAGAATATTTTAAATAAACATAATATAAACATTTAACTTGAATAAAAAACATCCTTATTTAATTTTAATTACTAAAAATGTGTAGTCTTGTTACTGCCTTTGTAAGTCTAAGAAGTGCTTGGCAACCTAAAAGCAGTTTCAGGCAGTTGTTTTGACTGGATTTTTTTCACATTTCTGCTCTTGTTTTAGTGGGATTTTGATCGTACTATGATGTGAACGTTCTGATGATTCAATGATTCTGATGATTCAATAAAGTGAATATGAAGATTAAAAAATATATAAGCATAAGCCTGGGGGGAAGTGAATTTCAGTCCAAGTTAAACTCTCAAGGACTGTCCTTAAGGGAAGTAAAGTTTCTTCTCTCTGAGCTGCAGTCCCCTCGCTGTAACTCCACACTTTGGGGCAAAGTTAGCTGAGCAGCAGTTTTTGAGAATGAAAGGAAAGGAAAAACCGAAACCCAACGCCACGAGGGTCTGCCTGTCTGCTATTGTGGATATTTTTATCCGCCGCGCATCTAAAGCCGAGACACAGAGGGAAATACGAACCAGCCAACGCGAGCTGACAGTGAGGAGTCAGACTGTCAAGAGGTCTGCTGCAGCCTTCCCTGCTGCTACAACACCCAAATGGATTGTCATATCAGATTTAGGCGTATAGGTTATTACACCCTTGGTTTCCTCTTTCCATCCTCGTCCGAGTGACAGGATTGTATTTGAGGACTCTGTCTTCCAGGTCTCTTTCCTTGTTTTTCTAAGTTTTGGTTTATAAATCATATTTATTGATACTTGTGCTTTCAGATGCTGTCTATAAACAAGCACCAGACTGATGTCCTCACCTGTGTCCTCACTGTAAAGTCAGTCAGACTGGAAGATTGAGTCATTTCTTTCTCTTCACCACAAACAAACATCCATCCATCCATCCATCCATCCATCCATCAATCAATACATCCATCAATCCCATATGATCCATCAATCCATCCATTCTGCATCATCTCATCTCTTATTCCCCATCCAAATATCAATCCATGAATCTATCCTTGCATCCATTTTATGATCAATCAATTATTCGTCCTTCACCATTTCCATATTGTGAAACAATTAATCCATCTTCATCCATCTATCCTTTTGTCTCTCCATTCATCCATCCATCCATCTAAAGATGAACACAAAGAAGTATGAAATGGTTAGGATGGATGAAGGCAGCTTTTATATGTTAAGTAATAAATAAATGCTCTCTTTCCTTTGGATCTAATGGATTTTATACTTTTCAAGAATCTGTGAGAACTCTGTAACTTCTTACTTTTGCAAAGACATTTCAGACAAAGACACAAAATGATAATAGAATAGCTCCATCTGTCCACATCTATATGTAAGGGTAATTAGATAAATAAAAGCAGCACCATCCGCCCCCAATGCACTTTGTTATTAGAGGAAAAGATTTGTTAATCAGCTTTAAAGTCAGATAAAACTGCAGCTTTCACACAGCAATGGGCATGCATTACAGAGAGAAAACAAACAATAACTATTGATTGTGTTGAACTGTTGTTTAGCCTGACAGAGACAGGGTGAAAGGGGATACTATCAATAGATCTGCAGGTGGAGTCAAGAGCAACCGTAGAAGTGACTTATATGACATAACAAACACAAACATGCAGTCAAACAATGCACTGAATACTGAAGGCAGTTATTTAGATAAATGACCGCTCAATGCAAGGCTGAATTGTTGTGGAACAACAAGACTGTAGATAAAGCTCTGCTGTGGATGTAAAGTCAAGAAGCTTTACATTACATTATGTGATACACTGACACGAAAAAAAGACTGGAGAGCAAAAGGCTAATGAGGCAACGGTTTCACTTTTTTCATTTGAAATATGTCATTAGCAACATAAAACAAGATGTTTATTTATGATTAATCCAAATTTTCTCAACTAAATATTTGCATTTGTTGAAAGAAAGGTGAACACCACAAAGAGTCTAAGAAATCTAACTGATAAAGAGACTATCACAAAAACCTCAAGGTGAGATATTGTTATAATCATGGAGATCTCAGAATTTCTGATCATAATGATGATGATCCAGGTGAATATCAACAAACATCTCCAATAAAAATGGCATTTCATGCCTACATTTCAAAGGTATTTAATCATTTATTAGTTTTATTTTCAATCCAAGCAGACAGAATTCATTATACTTTGAATAATGAATTCAAAGTATAATCTGATCTGTGATCAAAAATTTCCAGTGAAGGTCTTTTCTTTGCACTGATGCGGTTTTTCATGTCATTTTCAGCCACCTAAGCATAAAATATTATATGATATTATCCATCCATCTATCCATTTTCTGTACACCCTTCTCCCTTAATGGGGTCTGGAGTGTTGCTGGTGCCAATCTCCAGCTAATGTTCTGGGTGAGAGGCAGGGTTCACCCTGGACAGGCTGTCAATCTGTCGCAGGGCAACACAGAGACAGACAGGACAAACAATCATACACACACACATACACACACACACACTCACACCTAGGGAGAATTTAGAGAGACCAATTAACCTGACCGTCATGCTTTTGGACTGTGGGAGGAAGCGGAGTAACCGGAGAAAACCCACGAATGCACAGGGAGAACATGCAAACTCCATGCAGAAAGACCGGGGCCGGGAATTGAACCCAGAACCTTCTTGCTGCAAGGCCTTCTAACAAGAACCCCAGTGATATATTTCAGATTTCTTTTATTTTGATGACTCTGCCTAATGAAAACCCATCATTCTCTTTCTTAGAAAATTAGATTAGTCTATTCCAAAAAGTACAGAAATGTCAACCTACGAAACATGGACAGAGTATTGCTAATATTAGTTGCCATTTCGTTGTTGGACATAAATACAGTATAGTAATACTCTATTGACAAAAAAATCAACAACAATATATACATCTTACTTGTGAAACGTTAAACCCCACGCCGTCATGTCAATAGTCCATCAATTTGAACAAACATATCCCGCAGTACTGAGGCATCTTCTGCTATTTTGGTTTGGCCAAGTAGGAGGGATGACTGCTCCAAGGAAACAAACGCACCCCACTCAACACTTTCATTCTATTGGCTGAGAGATTATCAGGCTACAGTGCATTTTTGTTCCAAAAGCAAGCACAAAATGTTCTGTTGACGAGCAGAGTTTTGAAGACGAAGATTTGCTCAGAGCAGAGACACGTTCTGAGCTTGAGACGCTTTGAGTACAAGCAGTACAAGTTTTGAGAAGAAAGACATGAAGTCCTGCTTTCAAACTTAAAATGTAAGCAAACATATTAAAAGTTTTGAGAACAAAAGACATGAAATCCTGCTATAAGACTGAAAATGTGTGCTCTCAAATTATGGCAGAAAAGGTCCCCCACATATGTTCTTGAACTAAGCATTGACTCCAGCCACAACACACCATTGTGAATTTGCGCCAAACTCTTGAATTCAATTCTCACGAGACTTCATGTCTCCTATACCTACAGGACATTTTCCTTCCACTCACCTTTCTGTTAGTGTTTGAATACAACACTGTGTGAAGACCCAGCTTCTTTAATAATAACTCTTTGTAGCTACCTTCCTTGTTAAGCTTGTAAGTGACTCTCTCCTGGACACCATAACATTTTTGTATTAACATTGTAGCAAACTGTGCAGCCGGATTTTGTGTTGATTAGCCGTAGCCAATATCCATCATAATTACCAATAATAAACACCTGCAGACGGTAATGATGCTTACCTGGCTGTGTTGAGTAAGGGATGCTGTGTCCCCACCAGCTTTCTGACGTGCATGGCCACATTGCTGAGCTCATCGCTGAGCAGGCACCGCAGACTCATGAACGACGTGGGATACCCGACGATCTTCTCCGCGTCCGACACCACTTTGCTCCAAGAGGACTCCGAGCTGGAGAACAGGCTCAGACCCCTCAGTCCACGGACGGACACGGACACCCAGCGGGTCAGACTCGACCCCGGACCTAGAAACATGTTACTATAACCTCTGGATTCAAATCGCGTTGCTACTTTATCTAAAACACTTCCGGGCTGCTGTGTTTCTTCACATATTTAAAGCGACCTACTGCCGTCCACTCGCTGCTATAAAAAGCAATCAACACTCCCGAAAGATGCTAATGAAACGGGTTTAACGTTACAGTAAGAGCGTCCAGGTCTGTTTCACAACACACTAACACAAATAGGGCGCCGCCATGTTTACGTGCGTAAATTCTTACGTCAGGAAACGCGACACCCCCTGACACGACTTCCGGAAAGAAAACGCTGGTTAGTTTAAATTATGTTTTTCAAATTTTAATTTATGATATCACATTGGAATTTTATGTTTTCCAACATAAAGTAGTGTATAATTGGGAAGTGATACGAAAGGTTACACTGTGCTTAGTGATGATAAAGTTTCATAAGACGGAAGATTTTTAATGATGGAAGATAAAGTGGCTTGTGGTGAATATAAACTAAAGCAAAATGAAGGAATAAAAGAGACAAATATACAGACTGTACACACTGTACACATTGTTAATGCACCTTATTGTTATTTTTGTTGTTGTTATTATTATTATTATTATTATTATTATTATTAAGCTCTATCATAAACACTATCCAGTCAAATTAGACATTTAAGAGACACATGCTAATGTCATGATAGTCCATTACAGACCTGAAAGTAGCATCAACCAATTGCTTTGCAGCCTTTAAAGATGGAAAGAATCTTATCTTGATATAAAATTTCAGCTTCTTCACCAGGTGTTGAAGGTGGGGAGTAAAATACTTTTTGACCCATTGGTGCAAAACGTCCTCAGCAGTATTTAAAGTGCAGTGAGTAGGTGTGGCTGTGAATACAGGGAAGCATGGAGGAGAGGGATGGTTTTCAGAGCTCTTGGAAAGACGCTGTCCTTCAGCCTGGTGGTACAGCTCAGCAATCTAACTGACTGACAAACTAGACGTATATAAGGAGAATAACCAGACATGTAGCACACACAGGAAGGTACTTTGGTCAGATGAGAACAAATCAAAATTTGTAGTGGCCTACATTCAGAGCTCCATATGTAGAGAAAAACTAAAACTCATTAACCTGAAGACACCATCCCTGTTGCAAAACATGGTGGTGGCAACATTATGCTGTAAAGACGCTGAGAATATTAGAAGATTGAGCAAAATTCAGACAAAAAAAGCTAATTGATCTTGCAAAAGACTTGTGGCAAGGGCAGTGGTTCACCTTCCAGCAAGACGATGACCAGAAGCAAACACAAGTAAAATGGTTTAGCCCTGTAGAGCCATACTTTGTAACTTTTCACAGTGCAAATAATATTCAGGATCATTTAAAAGCTGTGCACATTTTTAAAAAGTGTGTGTAAATTGCAAGAGGAGACTTCAAATTGTTGATTATGCTGAGCGAGAAATCATTAAGCAGACTTTATTTAATTGGTCAGACATCTGAATAATTCTGTCTGCAACTTGAAACCACTTTCAAGAACAATGGATAAGATGAAACATGCAGAATTTAAGGTCAACAAAGGTTAATAATTTCAATAAAAAATTGAAATACAAAGTTGCTGAAATTAAATGTACAAATAAAATGGTAGTTACTAGTTATTTGTGCATGTTTTAATCTGAATGCAAACATGTATATGTCTTAGTTTTAAAGTGATTCATGAAAGTTTATAAGTGCATAGTGAAAGCAATTTCTCTGCACGTCTCTAAATTCTATTTTACATGTCTTGCATCATTTTTATACCAAGTGACAAAAATCTCCTTTCCAGTAAATACCATTTTTAACCAAACAGCCCAAGTTATGAGAAGTGAAGCTCCTCACCTTTCAGTTCCTGTAACACAATAACTGTGACAATATAATATTTCCAGTGTGTTGGTGAATGTCCTCACAGAAACAATGCTTTTATTGACTCCTCTTGCGTCTGCTTGTTAATGAAGTGTCAAGGACATCTTACACGACCATCTGCTTCCTCCTCTCAAAAACCAAACTATTAAAAATGAATTGATTTATTCTCTAAATAATAAATGTTTGCCACACTCTTTCCATGTTTGGGTAATAGAATAGATGTACTTTATTTATCCCAGACAGAGTAATATGTTGCTGGAGCAACAGAAATACTATACACAGTGTCTAATAAAACACAAGTGATGCTAATAATTAAAGTATAAAGTATTGAAAGATGCCCAGAGTTTAATTATTGCTTAGAGTTAAAAAGAGTTTAAGAAAAAATGGGTAGAAGAAATCATCTGTAAGAAACAGGAATTAAAGTTACAATGAATTTTTGTTCAGAGAAAGGCCTGAGGGAGCAACGATCTCCTGTACCGGTTGCCAAGGCAGCAAAGTTACAGCCAACTACTCGAACAATGCTCAGTGAAATGTTCAAAGCCTGAGATAATACTTTAATGTCGCCCCTCTGCATTAGCTGTAATCCTATAGTCAACTGCTTGTTCTGTATTTTATTTTCAAGTAACAGAATATAAGCAGTTAAATATAAATATCTATAAGATTTTCCATATTCTTATATATGATCTAAAATCCAGCCAAATTACAACAATGTTTGTGGTTGTCACATAACAAAACGTTGGGGTAAAAACGGAATACACGAATACTTTGGAAAGGTAGTGTATAAATCTGCATTCAATGTTTTCTAAATAGAAATATCCCCAATTTAATTTAAAATAAATCAAGTGTCTGAGGTCTTGTGAATGCAGGATCTTGTGATTCAGATGCTGTCCTGCTGTGGGTTTTGCGAGGGATGTGAAGAGTCATCTCACCCTGACCCTGCATCACGGTTCACAGCTCCCGCTCCTGCTGATTTTCCGCCTGAAATGGGTGTCACTTTGCCATGAGCAGCCTCATCCAAAACTCTCAGAGGCTTTCCTCATTGTGATTCAAAGGGCGGCGTGAGGCAGGAGCAGGTAAATTCATGCACAAAGCGCAGAATATTTATGAAAAGTCTCTGGTTCCTGTGCCATTTGATAGTAAGGCAATACTGCAAGATCTGCTGTAATGTACAGATATGTTGTCTTCGGTTGTTATCAACATCCATGAGTGGATGTTGATGGTGCAGTCAATGACAATTCAGAAGAAGTTGTTGAACTTATTGTTATTGTTGAATTATCTTTAACACTTTTTCAGCCAAAAACAATGTTTTAGATGCAATTCCCAATCTATAAACCTCACATATTTCCAGTAGCATCTCAATATATTCAAATATCACTGATCATTTATTTCCTAAAGTCAACTTCAAAATGTAAATATAATTTTACGTATAGTCACATCATTGAGTGTATTTATCTTCATTTTGGTGATTGTGAGTTACAGATACAATGGGGAAAAAAATCTTATTTAAATTTGAAAAAATGCATGTTTTATCACGTACAACTGCTGACTTGACAGTTTCCCAACAACAAGAAAGTTAAGTGAAAGGACAAAGTGTGTGAAAGGACAAAGGGTGTGGGGGAGATTCACAAAGAGTTTCAGAAATCACTACACAGTCAGGTTTTCATTGTTTCTTACCTTAAGACAGAGCCAGTGACAAAGTGAAAAACATCAGGATTAATAAGCAGGAAAACGACAGAACTGTTGCTCTATGTTTCAAAGTTCTCTTCTCAGATATAAGTGCATTTCACATTTATTCTAGAAATAAAGAGTCTGGAGGAAGAAATAAAAGACACAGAGTCTCCACAGTCAGTGATGATTTGGGGAGTCATGTCACCTGCTAGTTTTGGTCCACATGCGTTCAATCAAGTCCATAGTCAGTGCAGCAATCTGTACCAGAAAATGAACGTTCCCTTTGCTGATAGGCTTTTTGGGGATACTGATGTTATTTTCCAGCGGAAATAAACTGACTCCTAACCCCCAAAAGATTGTTATTAAAGCAACCTGACCTTCCCTAACATCTCCATGCCTTGCTGTGTTGATGCAATAATTATTGTCAAGGAGCCACAGCTGAGTTTATACTGTGTAGTACATTTATATACTTTTTCATAGTCTGAAATTTCTGTATTCATTTATGCTTTATTTTCGATCTACCATTGAATAAGTTTTATTGGTCTTTTGCAGCATTAAAATGTACTGAGAATTTAGAGTTTTCCGAATAGCTGTGGTAATCAAGGCTGAAATATATCCCCATGTGTGTAATTAATCAACATTTTTTACAAGTTTAGCAGAATCTCTAGAGAGTAGCTACTGTAACCTTTCTTTAATAATCTAATGTGCTGAGATACATCTGGACCCCAATCTAGGAGTCGTGGTTGTAGAGAAACCCAATAAGAAACTTTATTTCAACACCCACTAAAGGTTTTCACTTTTTTGCGCCCCTCTCTCTAATATTAGTAAGTTCTTATACATTAGTTAAAAGTTAAAAGTGACTTTGATCCAGCTGAAGTTACAACGGATGACCTTACGCGCTCTGATCGTGACGTTTGTTGTTTTAAAATGACAGCAGCAGACTCTGCTGAAGTGTCTTGCCGAGTGCTGTGCGTGTGCGCACCTGTTTGCAGCGCACGGATTGCGCGCTAAGTGGCTAAGGCCGCTCTGATTGCGCTCCACGGGAAAGCGAGAAGAAATAGCCTACCTCTGATCATCAGCGCGTCATATAATGTTTCAGCCGACGCCCCTCCCCCTGTCTCGTTTTCTCCCCTCACTCAACCTCTCCTTTGACTCACAGAGGCGGCTCAGCACCGGCGCACGGACCGCGGAGGATACGGCGCAGAAGATGGCTGACTCGGCCGGGCACCGCGAACCCTCGGCGGGATCCCCGGCGCCACTCGGGTCGCTGAAGAGCCGCAGGACCTCCGGCGTGTGGCGGCTGTAAACAGCTGCCGCCGCTTCTCTCCTCTCGCTCTCTCTCTCTCTCTCTCTCTCTCACACACACACACGCACACACGCCCCCCTCCTCCTCCACCGCTCCCCTCCTCACCGCAAATATTGACAGAAGTATCACAGAGAAAACATGGCAGAAATGGAAAAAGAGGGCAGACCTCCGGAAAATAAAAGAAGCCGCAAGCCAGCGCATCCGGTGAAAAGGGAAATAAATGAAGAGATGAAGGTAAAACGGCTGTGTGCCAAGCTGCATGAGATTACGCGTGGAGTGTGTCTGTGTTAGAGCAATAGCTGTCCCTCACAGGAGGATTTTGGCTGCACCTTTGTGCAGCTTTCTACACAATAACCAAACTTTAATTTAGGATGATTGTGTATTTTAATTTATATATATATATATTTTTCATGTGCTGAAAGGGGGAGGCTCTGCAGCCTCACACAATGGATGCGGCACACGCTCACCGCTTCACTTTCACTATTAAGTTGAAGGGACACTCTGAGGGGGCAACGCCGCCTGTCATAATCACGCCGTTTGTGCGCCCTGCTTTGCATGGCTCACCCGGAGTAAATGGAAAATCCAGTGCGTCAGTGAAGGCGTCAACAGTCCGTCTACTATTACTAATAATACTATCGTACACATACAGGAACTCGGGAGCGCACCCGATGTGCATAATTAAGAGATCAATTTGGGGTAAACACTAGTCTATCCGTGATGCTTTAGGAGCTCTGCGTGGGTTTGCATTATTTCGTGTGTGTGTGTGTGTGTGTGTGTGTGTGTGTGTGTGTGTGTGTGTGTGTGTGTGTGTGTGTGAGTGTGTGTGTGT